>JAANDG010000494.1:0-110520 GCA_036852015.1 Pelodera strongyloides
GCCTGCGTAACTCAAGTGCGCTTGTGACATCATCATTGATTTGAAGCATTGCTTTGTCGCTACGACGAAGTTTGGACGTCGACTTATTTTTGACGTCATAGCTTCTGAAGCAGAAGACATGTTGCCCGTCTAAGTTAAATGCGCGTCTATCACCAGCATTGAACTTCATTTGCATCACAACTCTGGTGCTACGATGAAGTTTGCACCTCGACTTATTTTTGACGTCATAGATTCTGAAGCATTGCCGGGCCAAGTTAAACACGGGCAAGACCTGTTGCCCGTGTGAAGATTTTGATAGAGCTTCGGATTTCTAAACGTTAGCTCGCTCGGCGGGCCTTCGGCCCGCCTTCGCTCGCCCAACGTTCACTATGCTTTATGGCTTATTTTTGACGTTATGGTTTGAACCAGAAGCGATATTGCATGTCTAAGACAAATGCGCGTCTGACATCATCATTGAAGTTGATTCGCATCACTGCTTTGTCGCTACGGCGAAGATTACATGTCGACTTATTTTTCACGTCGTAGTTTCTGAAGCGGAAGGCATGTGGCCTGCCTAACTCAAATGCGCTTGTGACATCATCATTGAAGTTGATTTGCAGCATTGCTTTGTCGCTACGATGAAGGTTGCACGTCAACTTATTTTTGACGTCATAGATTCTGAAGCAGAAGGCATGTTACCCGTCTAAGCCAAATGCGCGTCTATCATCAGCATTGAACATCATTTGCATCATTACTTTGGCGCTACGATGAAGTTTGCACGTCTACTTATTTTTGACGTCATAGATTCTGAAGCAGAAGGCATGTTGCCCGTCTAAGTCAAGTGAGCGTCTATCATCAGCATTGAACTTCATTTGCACCATTACTTTGGCGCTGCGATGAAGTTTGCACGTCAACTTATTTTTGACGTCATAGATTCTGACGCAGAAGGCATGTTGCCCGTCTAAGTCAACTGAGCGTCTACCATCATCATTGAACTTCATTTGCATCATTACTTTGGCGCTACGATGAAGTTTGCACGTCGACTTAGTTTTGACGTCATAGATTCTGAAGCAGAAGACATGTTGCCCGTCTAAGTTAAATGCGCGTCTTTCACCAGCGTTGAACTTCATTTGCATCACAACTCTGGTGCTACAATGAAGTTTGCACGTCGACTTATTTTTGACGTCATAGATTCTGAAGCATTGCCGGGCCAAGTTAAACACGGGCAAGACCTGTTGCCCGTGTGAAGATTTTGATAGAGCTTCGGATTTCTAAACGTTAGCTCGCTCGGCGGGCCTTCGGCCCGCCTTCGCTCGCCCAACGTTCACTATTCTTTATGGCTTATTTTTGACGTTATGGTTTCTGAACCAGAAGCGATATTGCATGTCTAAGACAAATGCGCGTCTGACATCATCATTGAAGTTGATTCGCATCACTGCTTTGTCGCTACGGCGAAGATTACATGTCGACTTATTTTTCACGTCGTAATTTCTGAAGCAGAAGGCATGTGGCCTGCCTAACTCAAATGCGCTTGTGACATCATCATTGAAGTTGATTTGCAGCATTGCTTTGTCGCTACGATGAAGGTTGCACGTCAACTTATTTTTGACGTCATAGATTCTGAAGCAGAAGGCATGTTACCCGTCTAAGCCAAATGCGCGTCTATCATCAGCATTGAACATCATTTGCATCATTACTTTGGCGCTACGATGAAGTTTGCACGTCTACTTATTTTTGACGTCATAGATTCTGAAGCAGAAGGCATGTTGCCCGTCTAAGTCAAGTGAGCGTCTATCATCAGCATTGAACTTCATTTGCACCATTACTTTGGCGCTGCGATGAAGTTTGCACGTCAACTTATTTTTGACGTCATAGATTCTGACGCAGAAGGCATGTTGCCCGTCTAAGTCAACTGAGCGTCTACCATCATCATTGAACTTCATTTGCATCATTACTTTGGCGCTACGATGAAGTTTGCACGTCGACTTAGTTTTGACGTCATAGATTCTGAAGCAGAAGGCATGTTGCCCGTCTAAGTCAAATGCGCGTCTATCATCAGCATTGAACTTCATTTGCATCATTACTCTGGTGCTACAATGAAGTTTGCACGTCGACTTGTTTTTGACGTCATAGATTCTGAAGCAGAAGGCATGTTGTCCGTCTAAGTCAAATGCGCGTCTATCATCAGCATTGAACTTCATTTGCATCATTACTTTGGCGCTACGATGAAGTTTGCACGTCTACTTAATTTTAACGTCATAGATTCTGAAGCAGAAGGCATGTTGCCCATCTAAGTCAAATGCGCGTCTATCATCAGCATTGAACTTCATTTGCATCATTACTTTGGCGCTACGATGAAGTTTGCACGTCGACTTAATTTTGACGTCATAGATTCTGAAGCAGAAGGCATGTTGCCCGTCTAAGTCAAATGCGCGTCTACCATCATCATTGAACTTCATTTGCATCATTACTTTGGCGCTACGATGAAGTTTGCACGTCGACTTATTTTTGACGTCATAGATTCTGAAGCAGAAGGTATGTTGCCCGTCTAAGTCAAATGCGCGTCTATCATCAGCATTGAACATCATTTGCATCATTACTTTGGCGCTACGATGAAGTTTGCACGTCTACTTATTTTTGACGTCATAGATTCTGAAGCAGAAGGCATGTTGCCCGTCTAAGTCAAGTGAGCGTCTATCATCCGCATTGAACTTCATTTGCACCATTACTTTGGCGCTACGATGAAGTTTGCACGTCAACTTATTTTTGACGTCATAGATTCTGAAGCAGAAGGCATGTTGCCCGTCTAAGTCAAATGCGCGTCTATCATCAGAATTGAACATCATTTGCATCATTACTTTGGCGCTACGATGAAGTTTGCACGTCGACTTATTTTTGACGTCATAGATTCTGAAGCAGAAGGCATGTTGCCCGTCTAAGTCAAATGCGCGTCTAACATCATCATTGAACTTCATTTGCATCATTACTTTGGCGCTACGATGAAGTTTGCACGTCGACTTATTTTTGACGTCATAGATTCTGAAGCAGAAGGCATGTTGCCCGTCTAAGTCAAATGCGCGTCTATCATCAGCATTGAACATCATTTGCATCATTACTTTGGCGCTACGATGAAGTTTGCACGTCTACTTATTTTTGACGTCATAGATTCTGAAGCAGAAGGCATGTTGCCCGTCTAAGTCAAATGCGCGTCTATCATCAGCATTGAACATCATTTGCATCATTACTTTGGCGCTACGATGAAGTTTGCACGTCTACTTATTTTTGACGTCATAGATTCTGAAGCAGAAGGCATGTTGCCCGTCTAAGTCAAGTGAGCGTCTATCATCAGCATTGAACTTCATTTGCACCATTACTTTGGCGCTACGATGAAGTTTGCACGTCAACTTATTTTTGACGTCATAGATTCTGAAGCAGAAGGCATGTTGCCCGTCTAAGTCAACTGAGCGTCTACCATCATCATTGAACTTCATTTGCATCATTACTTTGGCGCTACGATGAAGTTTGCACGTCGACTTATTTTTGACGTCATAGATTCTGAAGCAGAAAGCATGTTGCCCGTCTAAGTCAAATGCGCGTCTATCATCAGCATTGAACTTCATTTGCATCATTATTTTGACGCTACGATGAAGTTTACACTACGACTTAATTTGACGAATCGAGCTGCGCTTAAATTTGTACGGCGACTTATTTTTTACATTGAAGATTCTGAATCAGAAGCGATATTACATGCCTAAGACAAAATGCGCGTCTGACATCAAACACTAATGTTCATTTGTATCAATAAAGTTAAAGCTACGGTGAAATTTACAATTTACATCGTAACTTAATTTTGGCATCATAGTACCTTCAACCTCAAAGAACGATCATTTTTCGGTCCGAGCTGATCCGCCGCAACATTTCTATTTATGCGGACAATTTCTATTCTTCCTTTGTCGGCTTCGGTTTAATTACCCAAGTTTGAGGTTAGGCCGGCCTATTTTTATTGCGCAATAGTGCGATCGATACTGGCCGTCTACTCTGCGTCTTCGTAGTCGCAGTGATATTTAGTTGTTCTCTAACACATGAGTTTCGCTTATATCTCGCTTCGGAATCGCCGGGGACACGCGAGACAATGTTCGCGTTTGCTTATCTCATTGAGCTCTAATTTTCCATTGAATTACTTTTTCGTTTGGTGATGCACTTTTGGAGCGTTACGTTACGTGACGTTACGTGACGCGATCTGCAGATTTCGATTATAGGGGGGGTGCTCGATGTTAGCTTTTACTTGAGCTGTCACGTAAGTCTTATATTTTTGCGCATTCTTAGATTTTTTTCTGCGTCCAATGTACGCCTGCAATCAGCATTGCTGTTTAGTGCATCTGCATTTTACACTCGATTTATTTTTGACGTGGCCGATTCTGAAGCAGAAGCGATTCTGCATATATAAGACAAATGCGCGCCTGACATCATGAGTGAACTTCATTTGCATCATCAGAACGGAGCTGCGCTGAAATTTGCACGTCGACTAATTTTTGATATAGCCGATTCTGTCCTTTGCATCATCAGAATCGAGCTACGGCGAAGATTGCACGTCGACTTATTTTTCACGCCGTAGCTTCTGAAGCAGAAAACCTGTTGCCCGTGTGAAGATTTTGATAGAGCTTCAGATTTCTAAACGTTAGCTCGCTCGGCGGGCCTTCGGCCCGCCTTCGCTCGCCCAACGTTCACTATGCTTTATGGCTTATTTTTGACGTTATGGATTCTGAACCAGAAGCGATATTGCATGTCTAAGACAAATGCGCGTCTGACATCATCATTGAAGTTGATTCGCATCACTGCTTTGTCGCTACGGCGAAGATTGCATGTCGACTTATTTTTCACGTCGTAGCTTCTGTAGCAGAAGGCATGTGGCCTGCCTAACTCAAGTGCGTTTGTGACAGTTGATTTGCAGCATTACTTTGTCGCTACGACGAAGTTTGAACGTCGATTTATTTTTGACGTCATGATTCTGAAGCAGAAGACCTGTTGCCCATGAATTAGTTTGAGCTGAATTTTGAAGATTTTGATAGAGCTTCGGATTTCTAAACGTTAACTCGCTCGGCGGGCCTTCGGCCCGCCTTCGCTTGCACAACGTTCACTATGCTTTAAATTTGAACTCCGTTTGCACCATTACTTTTGCGCTACGAGGAAATTTGCACGTCGACTTAGTTTTGACATCACAGATTATGGAGCCGTAGTCGTGTTGCCGGACTAATTAAGTTAAATGCGCGTCTATCATCAGCATTGAACTTCATTTGCATCATTACTTTGACGCTACGATGAAGTGTGCACATCGACTTAGTTTCGACGTCATAGCTTCTGAAGCAGAAGACATGTTGCCCGTCTAAGAGAAATGCGCGTCTTTCACCAGCATTGAACTTCATTTGCATCATTACTATGGTGCTACGATGAAGTTTGCACGTCGAATTATTTTTGACGTCATAGATTCTGAAGCAGAGAAGTCGTATTGATGGACTAAGTCAAATGTGCGTCTCTCATCAGCATTGAATTTCATTTGCATCATTACTTTGGCGCTACGATGAAGTTTGCACGATGACTTATTTTTGACGTCGTAGATTCTGAAGCAGAAGGCCCGTTGCCCGTCTAAGTTAAATGCGCGTCTCTCAACAGCATTGAACTTCATTTGCATCATTACTTTGGCGTTAGGATGAAGTTTCCACGACGACTTATTTTTGACGTCGTAGATTCTGAAGCAGAAGGCCCGTTGTCCGTCTAAGTTAAATGCGCGTCTATCATCAGCATTGAACTTCATTTGCATCATTACTTTGGCGTTACGATGAAGTTTTCATGACGACTTATTTTTGACGTCGTAGATTCTGAAGCAGAAGGCCCGTTGTCCGCCTAAGTTAAATGCGCGTCTATCATCAACATTGAACTTCATTTGCATCATTACTTTGGCGTTACGATGAAGTTTGCACGACGACTTATTTTTGACGTCGTGGATTCTGAAGAAGCTTTTTCGAAAAACGGTCTCTTACGTACACTTCACTTTAACATTGAACTTCATTTGCATCATTACTTTGGCGCTACGATGAAGTTTGCACGTCGACTTATTTTTAACGTCATGGATTCTGAAGCAGAACAGGAGCAGAAAAATGAACCTTATTTCTGAACTTCTCTCTTCATTCTATATACGTTAGCACCTGGAACGGAACGATTCGGCCGATTTTGATTTTTGATGACGTCATCACCAGAAACACTTCCATATAGGGGCTGCGCGGTTGAAGCTCTCGGGCAGGTTGATATCATTTTGTTCATGGGCCTCGATAAGGAAGTGCACACCACGGAATGAACCATTTTGCTTCGCAAATTACTTCAGCATTGAAATTCATTTGCATAGTTACTTTGGCGCTACGATGAATTTCACACGCCAACTTATTTTCACGTCATAGATTCTGAAGCATAAGCGTATTCGATGCATCATTGCTTTGGCACTACGATGAGCTTCGCACTTCGCACTTATTTATGACTTCGGAGCAGTTGTGAAAATTCAATTTTGGATTTTTTCTTTGCATCAGAGAACGCTCACATCAGAGAACACTCATTACCTTTTGTGTACGCTTGACATATGCGGCGCTCCTTTTTATATAAGCGAGAATTTCATACACTCCTTTCGGTTTAATTACCCAAGTTTGAGGTTAGTTTGACAGATCGATACTGGCCGATTGGTTTTTGTCTTGTCAGTTCGCGCGCTATTTCGCTGTTCTCTAACTCGCTTTCATCGCTTATATCTCGCGGCGGAGTCGCTTTTGAATTTTTTCTTAGTGGTAACTTTTGCTCGTCTCGCTGAGCTCTAATTTCCTATGCGGGTTTCGAGGGAATCGAAGAGAATTTAGTCGACGCCTCGGACGCCTCAGACGCCTCAGACGTTTTTTACACTTTTCGATTATAGGGTGGAGGTTGACTTGATCTACGGTGAATTTTAAATTTCGACTTAATTTTGACGATCATAGTACCTTCAATGTCAAAGAACGATCACCTTGCGTAACAAATTGATCCGCCGCATCATTTCTATTTATGCGGACAATTTCTCCCTGTTCTTTGCCAGCTGCGGTTTAAATACCCAAGTTTGAGGTTAGGCTGGCCTATTTTTATTGCGCAATAGTGCGATCGATACTGGCCGTCTACTCTGCGTCTTAGCAGTCGCAGTGCTATTTAGTCGTTCTCTAACACGCGACTTTTGCTTATATCTCGCTTCGGGATCGCCGGGGACACTCGACACAATGTTCGCGTTTGCTTATCTCATTGAGCTCTAATTTTTCATAGGATTACTTTTTCGTTTGGCGATGCACTTTTGGAGCGTTACCGTTACGTGACGCGAATGGCAATCTTTTTTTATAGGGGGTGCTTGACTAGAGCTCGGCGCGCGCTGCGCGCGCGCCTCGCTCTAGCGTTTTACGTTTTACTTGAGCGTTCGCGCAAACCTTATATTTTATGTACTATTTTCCTTTTTTCTGCGTTAAATGCGCGTCTGACATCATTAATATATCACTACGGTGAAGTGTTTGCACGTCTACTTATTTTTGGCGTCATAGCTTCTGAAGCAGAAACGGTATTGCCCGTCTTAGTCGAATGCCCGTCTGAGATCATCATTGAAGTTTAGTTTAAGCATTAGTATATCACTACGGCGAAGTTTGCACGTCGACTTATTTTTGACGTCATAGATTCTGAACCAGAAGCGGTATTGCCCGTCTAAGTCGATTGCGCGCCTGACATCATCATTGAAGTTGATTTGCAGCATTACTATGTCGCTACGATGAAGTTTGCACGTCGACTTATTTTTGACGTCATAGATCCTAAAACAGAAGACATGTTGCCCGTCTGAGTCAAATCCGCGTCTGACATCATCATTGAAGTTGATTTGCAGCATCGCTATGTCACTACTGTGAAGTTTGCACGTCGACTTATTTTTGACGTCATAGATTCTGAAGCAGAAACGGTATTGCCCGTCTGAGTCGAATGCCCGTCTGGCATCATCATTGAAGTTGATTTGCAGCATTACTATATCAATACGGTGAAGTTTGCACGTCGACTTATTTTTGACGTCATAGCTTCTGAAGCAGAAGACATGTTGCCCTTCTGAGTCAAATGCCCGTCTGAGATCATCATTGAAGTTTAGTTTAAGCATTACTATATCGCTACGGTGAAGTTTGCACGTCGACTTATTTTTGACGTCATAGATTCTGAAGCAGAAACGGTATTGCCCGTCTGATTCGAATGCGCGTCTGACAACATCATTGAAGTTGATTTGCAGCATTACTATGTCGCTACGGTGAAGTTTGCACGTCGACTTATTTTTGACGTCATAGATTCTGAAGCAGAAGACATGTTGCCCGTCTAAGTCAAATGCGCGTCTGACATCATCATTGAAGTTGATTTGCAGCATTACTATGTCGCTACGGTGAAGTTTGCACGTCGACTTATTTTTGACGTCATAGATTCTGAAGCAGAAGACTTGTTGCCCGCCTAAGTCAAATGCGCGTCTGACATCATCATTGAAGTTGATTTGCAGCATTACTATGTCGCTGCGGTGAAGTTTGCACGTCGACTTATTTTTGACGTCATCGACTCTGAAGCAGAAACTGTATTGCCCGTCTGAGTCGAATGCGCGTATGGCATCATCATTGAAGTTGATTTGCAGCATTACTATGTCGCTACGGTGAAGTTTGCACGTCGACTTATTTTTGACGTCATAGATTCTGAAGCAGAAGACATGTTGCCCGCCTAAGTCAAATGCGCGTCTGACATCATCATTGAAGTTGATTTGCAGCATTACTATGTCGCTGCGGTGAAGTTTGCACGTCGACTTATTTTTGACGTCATCGATTCTGAAGCAGAAGACTGTTTGCCCGTCTGAGTCGAATGCGCGTATGGCATCATCATTGAAGTTGATTTGCAGCACTACTATGTCGCTACGGTGAAGTTTGCACGTCGACTTATTTTTGACGTCATGATTCTGAAGCAGAAACGGTATTGCCCGTCTGAGTCGAATGCGTGTCTGGCATCATCATTGAAGTTGATTTGCAGCATTACTATGTCGCTACGGTGAAGTTTGCACGTCGACTTATTTTTGACGTCATTGATTCTGAAGCAGAAGACATGTTGCCCGTCTAAGTCAAATGCGCGTCTCACATCATAATTGAAGTTGATTTACATCATTAGACTTGCTCTACGGTGAATTTTAAATTTCGACTTAATTTTGACGATCATAGTACCTTCAATGTCAAAGAACGATCACTTTGTGTATCAAATTGATCCGCCGCATCATTTCTATTTATGCGGACAATTTCTCCCTGTTCTTTGCCAGCTGCGGTTTAATTACCCAAGTTTGAGGTTAGGCTGGCCTATTTTTATTGCGCAATAGTGCGATCGATACTGGCCGTCTACTCTGCGCCTTAGCAGTCGCAGTGCTATTTAGTCGTTCTCTAACACGCGACTTTTGCTTATATCTCGCTTTGGGATCGCCGGGGACACTCGACACAATGTTCGCGTTTGCTTATCTCGTTGAGCTCTAATTTTTCATAGGATTACTTTTTCGATTTGCGATGCACTTTTGGAGCGTTACCGTTACGTGACGCGAATGGCAAACTTTTTTTATAGGGAGTGCTTAGACTAGAGCTCGGCGCGCGCTGCGCGCGCGCCTCGCTCTAGCGTGTTAGCTTTTACTTGAGCTTTCACGTAAGTCTTATATTTTTGCGCATTCTTAGATTTTTTCTGCGTCCAATGTACGCCTGCTATCAGCATTGCTGTTTCGTGCATCTGCATTTTGCACGTCGATTTATTTTTGACGTCGCCGATTCTGAAGCAGAAGCGATTCTGCATATCTAAGACAAATGCGCGCCTACCACCGTTATTGAACTTCGTTTTCATAGGCAGAATCAAACTGCGCTGAAATTTACACGTCAACTTGATTTTGAAGTCGCCAATTCTGAATCAGAAGTAATATTGCATGTCTAAGACAAATGCGCGTCTGACATCATGAGTGAACTTCATTTGCATCATCAGAATCGAGCTACGGCGAGGATTGCACGTCGACTTATTTTTGACGTCATAGCTTCTGAAGCAGAAGGCATTTTGCCTGCCTAAGTCAAATGCGCTTGTGACATCATCATTGAAGTTGATTTGCAGCATTGCTTTGTCGCTACGACGAAGTTTGAACGTCGACTTATTTTTGACGTCATGCTTCTGAAGCAGAAGACCTGTTGCCCGTGTGAAGATTTTGATAGAGCTTCGGATTTCTAAACGTTAGCTCGCTCGGCGGGCCTTCGGCCCGCCTTCGCTCGCCCAACGTTCACTATGCTTTATGGCTTATTTTTGACGTTATTGATTCTGAACCAGAAGCGATACTGCATGTCTAAGACAAATGCGCGTCTGACATCATCATTGAAGTTGATTCGCATCATTGCTTTGTCGCTACGTCGAATATTGCACGTCGACTTATTTTTCACGTCATAGCTTCTGAAGCAGAAGGCATTTTGCCTCCCTAAGTCAAATGCGCTTGTGACATCATCATTGAAGTTGATATGCAGCATTGTTTTGTCGCTACGACGAAATTTGACCGTCGCATTATTTTGACGTCATGATTCTGAAGCAGAAGACCTTTTGCCCGTGAATTAGTTAGGCTGAATTTTGAAGATTTTGATAGAGCTTCGGATTTCTAAACGTTAGCTCGCTCGGCGGGCCTTCGGCCCGCCTTCGCTCGCCCAACGATCACTATGTGGAGCCGAAGCGTTATCGACAATTTGTCTCTGATACACGCTTCACTTCAGCAGTGAAATCGATCTTCATCGTTACTTCTGCGTTACAATGAAGTTTGCACGTCGACTTATTTTTGACATCATAGATTCTGAAGCAGAAGGCATGTTGCCCGCTTAAGTCAAATGCGCGTCTATTATCAGCATTGAACTTCATTTGCATCATTACTTTGGTGCTACGATGAATTTGGCACGTCGACTTATTTTTGACGTCATAGATTCTGAAGCAGAAGGCATGTTGCCCGTCTAAGTCAAATGCGCGTCTATCATCAGCATTGAACTTCGTTTGCATCATTTCTTTGGTGCTACGATGAAGTTGGCACGTCGACTTATTTTTGACGTCATAGATTCTGAAGCAGAAGACATGTTGCCCGTCTAAGTCAAATGCGCGTCTATCATCAACATTGAACTTCATTTGCATCATTACTTTGGCGCTACGATGAACTTTGCACGTCGACTTATTTTTGACGTCATAGATTCTGAAGCAGAAGGCACGTTGCCCGTCTAAGTCAAATGCGCGTCTATCATCAGCATTGAACTTCATTTGCATCATCACTTTGGTGCTACGATGAAGTTGGCACGTCGACTTATTTTTGACGTCATAGATTCTGAAGTAGAAGGCATGTGCCCGTCTAAGTCAAATGCGCGTTCTTCATCGGCATTGAACTTCATTTGCATCATTACTTTGGGCTACGATGAAGTTTGGTCGATTTTTTTGACGTCACTTCGACTGTTGCCCGTCTAAGTGCGCGTCTACTTCTTTAATCATTACTTTGGCGCATGAACTTTGCACGTCGATTCTTTTTGACGTCATATGTTCTGAATCAGCATGTTGCCCGTCTAAGTCAAATGCGCGTCTATCATCAGCATTGAACTTCATTTACATCATTACTTTGGCGCAACGATGAACTTTACACGTCGAATATTTTTGACGTCATAGATTCTGAAGCAGAATTGCCGTCTAAGTCAATTGCACGTCTATCAGCATTGAACTTAATGTGCATTTAACATTATTTTTGCCGTCACTGGTAAAGACGAAGTTTGAACGTCATCAAGTCAGCAGCACGTCGACTTATTTTTGACGTCATGGATTCTGAAGCAAAGTCGCATTGCGTATAAGTTAATGCCTATCATCAGCATTGAACTTCATTTGCATCATTACTTTGGCGCTACGATGAACTTTGCACGTCGACTTATTTTTGACGTCATAGATTCTGAAGCAGAAGACATGTTGCCCGTCTAAGTCAAATGCGCGTCTATCATCAGCATTGAACTTCATTTGCATCATTACTTTGGTGCTACGATGAAGTTGGCACGTCGACTTATTTTTGACGTCATAGATTCTGAAGCAGAAGACATGTTGCCCGTCTAAGTCAAATGCGCGTCTATCATCAGCATTGAACTTCATTTGCATCATTACTTTGGTGCTACGATGAAGTTGGCACGTCGACTTATTTTTGACGTCATAGATTCTGAAGCAGAAGACATGTTGCCCGTCTAAGTCAAATGCGCGTCTATCTTCAGCATTGAACTTCTTTTGCATCATTACTTTGGTGCTACGATGAAGTTGGCACGTCGACTTATTTTTGACGTCATAGATTCTGAAGCAGAAGACATGTTGCCCGTCTAAGTCAAATGCGCGTCTATCATCAGCATTGAACATCATTTGCATCATTACTTTGGTGCTACGATGAAGTTGGCACGTCGACTTATTTTTGACGTCATAGATTCTGAAGCAGAAGGCATGTTGCCCGTCTAAGTCAAATGCGCGTCTATCATCAGCATTGAACTTCATTTGCATCATTACTTTGGTGCTACGATGAAGTTGGCACGTCGACTTATTTTTGACGTAATAGATTCTGAAGCAGAAGACATGTTGCCCGTCTAAGTCAAATGCGCGTCTATCATCAGCATTGAACTTCATTTGCATCATTACTTTGGTGCTACGATGAAGTTGGCACGTCGACTTATTTTTGACGTCATAGATTCTGAAGCAGAAGGCATGTTGCCCGTCTAAGCCAAATACGCGTCTTTCATCAGCATTGAACTTCATTTGCATCATTACTTTGGTGCTACGATGAAGTTGGCACGTCGACTTATTTTTGACGTCATAGATTCTGAATCATTGCTGAAGCGAGAAGATGAATCTCACTTCTGACCCTGTCTCTTCATACTGAATACGTTAGCACTTTGAACGGATCGATTCCGATGATTTTCGTTTTTGATGACGTCATCACCAGAAACATTTCCATATATGGACCGCGCGAGTGGAGTTTTTTCGGAATTTGATATCATATTGTTCATGGGTCCCGAAAGGGAAGTCCACACCACGGTATCAGCAATTTTCATTTTTTTTGGCACTTTGCCAAATATTAAAAGTCTAAACGGAACTTAGACTTCCTTTTCCTATAGACGGATCGATATTGGCCGCTTACTCTGCGTCTTCGAAGTCACAGTGATCTTTCGTCGTACTCTAACTCACTTTAATCGCTTTTTGACATCATAGATTCTGAAGCAGAAGGCATGTTGCCCGCTTAAGTCAAATGCGCGTCTATTATCAGCATTGAACTTCATTTGCATCATTACTTTGGTGCTACGATGAATTTGGCACGTCGACTTATTTTTGACGTCATAGATTCTGAAGCAGAAGGCATGTTGCCCGTCTAAGTCAAATGCGCGTCTATCATCAGCATTGAACTTCGTTTGCATCATTTCTTTGGTGCTACGATGAAGTTGGCACGTCGACTTATTTTTGACGTCATAGATTCTGAAGCAGAAGACATGTTGCCCGTCTAAGTCAAATGCGCGTCTATCATCAACATTGAACTTCATTTGCATCATTACTTTGGCGCTACGATGAACTTTGCACGTCGACTTATTTTTGACGTCATAGATTCTGAAGCAGAAGGCACGTTGCCCGTCTAAGTCAAATGCGCGTCTATCATCAGCATTGAACTTCATTTGCATCATCACTTTGGTGCTACGATGAAGTTGGCACGTCGACTTATTTTTGACGTCATAGATTCTGAAGTAGAAGGCATGTTGCCCGTCTAAGTCAAATGCGCGTCTATCATCGGCATTGAACTTCATTTGCATCATTACTTTGGGCTACGATGAAGTTTGCACGTCGATTTATTTTTGACGTCATAGATTCTGAATCAGAAGGCATGTTGCCCGTCTAAGTCAAATGCGCGTCTATCATCAGCATTGAACTTCATTTACATCATTACTTTGGCGCAACGATGAACTTTACACGTCGAATTATTTTTGACGTCATATGTTCTGAAGCAGAAGACATGTTGCCCGTCTAAGTCAAATGCACGTCTATCATCAGCATTGAACTTCATTTGCATCATTACTTTGGCGCTACGATTAACTTTGCACGTCGACTTATTTTTGACGTCATAGATTCTGAAGCAGAATTCGCATTGCCGGTCTAAGTTAAATGCGCGTCTTTCATCAGCATTGAAATTCATTTGCATCAGTACTCTGGTGCTACGATGAAGTTTGCACGTCGACTTATTTTTGACGTCATGGATTCTGAAGCAGAAGTCGCATTGCCGGTATAAGTTAATTGCGCGTCTATCATCAGCATTGAACTTCATTTGCATCATTACTTTGGCGCTACGATGAACTTTGCACGTCGACTTATTTTTGACGTCATAGATTCTGAAGCAGAAGACATGTTGCCCGTCTAAGTCAAATGCGCGTCTATCATCAGCATTGAACTTCATTTGCATCATTACTTTGGTGCTACGATGAAGTTGGCACGTCGACTTATTTTTGACGTCATAGATTCTGAAGCAGAAGACATGTTGCCCGTCTAAGTCAAATGCGCGTCTATCTTCAGCATTGAACTTCTTTTGCATCATTACTTTGGTGCTACGATGAAGTTGGCACGTCGACTTATTTTTGACGTCATAGATTCTGAAGCAGAAGACATGTTGCCCGTCTAAGTCAAATGCGCGTCTATCTTCAGCATTGAACTTCTTTTGCATCATTACTTTGGTGCTACGATGAAGTTGGCACGTCGACTTATTTTTGACGTCATAGATTCTGAAGCAGAAGACATGTTGCCCGTCTAAGTCAAATGCGCGTCTATCATCAGCATTGAACATCATTTGCATCATTACTTTGGTGCTACGATGAAGTTGGCACGTCGACTTATTTTTGACGTCATAGATTCTGAAGCAGAAGGCATGTTGCCCGTCTAAGTCAAATGCGCGTCTATCATCAGCATTGAACTTCATTTGCATCATTACTTTGGTGCTACGATGAAGTTGGCACGTCGACTTATTTTTGACGTAATAGATTCTGAAGCAGAAGACATGTTGCCCGTCTAAGTCAAATGCGCGTCTATCATCAGCATTGAACTTCATTTGCATCATTACTTTAGTGCTACGATGAAGTTGGCACGTCGACTTATTTTTGACGTCATAGATTCTGAAGCAGAAGGCATGTTGCCCGTCTAAGCCAAATACGCGTCTTTCATCAGCATTGAACTTCATTTGCATCATTACTTTGGTGCTACGATGAAGTTGGCACGTCGACTTATTTTTGACGTCATAGATTCTGAATCATTGCTGAAGCGAGAAGATGAATCTCACTTCTGACCCTGTCTCTTCATACTGAATACGTTAGCACTTTGAACGGATCGATTCCGATGATTTTCGTTTTTGATGACGTCATCACCAGAAACATTTCCATATATGGACCGCGCGAGTGGAGTTTTTTCGGAATTTGATATCATATTGTTCATGGGTCCCGAAAGGGAAGTCCACACCACGGTATCAGCAATTTTCATTTTTTTTGGCACTTTGCCAAATATTAAAAGTCTAAACGGAACTTAGACTTCCTTTTCCTATAGACGGATCGATATTGGCCGCTTACTCTGCGTCTTCGAAGTCACAGTGATCTTTCGTCGTGCTCTAACTCACTTTAATCGCTTATAGCTCGCTGCGGAGTCGCTGTGGAATTTTTGCTCAGTTGTCGCGTTTGCTTATCTCATTGAGCTCTAATTTCGTAGCCATAAATCAGAGACATCGGAGGTGCATTTTCCTATGTTCCGCCCGTTACCGTTACGTTACGTTACGTTACGTTTTGTGCACTATTCGATTATAGGGGGGTGGCTCGATTGTTCTCGATAATACCTATTTTCAATTCATACAATAGATGAACAAAAACAATAAGCTCTATTGCAGAGCAATATTGGACACGTGAACTAGATTTCCCCGACTTAAAGGGATCGGCTCACCTCAAATCGTGTCTGTTTTTTTTGTTTCTTTATTTTCTATAAGGGATAATAAAAATTTGGAATACAAAAAGTAGTGTTCTATTTCAATACTCACGAAGATATTAGGTGATAAAGTGGTGGATCGATCGGCCCGAAATGAAAAAGTGTAATTGTCCTGCCTTGTTTGTATGGGACAATTAACACTTTTTCATTTCGGGCCGATCGATCCACCACTTTATCACCTAATATATTCGTGAGTATTGAAATAGAACACTACTTTTTGTATTCCAAATTTTTATTATCCCTTATAGAAAATAAAGAAACAAAAAAAAACAGACACGATTTGAGGTGAGCCGATCCCTTTAAAGCCGATATCAAATGTCGTCTTATTAGAAAACTTTAGTACGGATGAATAGTACTCACATATGAATTGAACCAGTCTCAATTCTAACGTACAGAATACAAGCAAACAAACAATCTCGCAAACAAAGATTAAAGATTTGTATGATAAGATAGTTCTCATTCGAAAAAAGGCGTTATTTGAGCTCGGTCGCTTTGCGGAAATATTTATTTAAAAAGAAAACCAATGACGAACAAAAAAATCAAAACAGGACTTTAAAAAATAAAGGATTAAAAAAAATTTCCCGTGAGGTCATAGCTCATTCAGCTTATGAAAAACATCTGATCAGATACATATTGAATAAAACCGGGAGAGTATTTTAATCGAAATTGAAATGCGCATAATGATGAAGCTCTGCATACCTCGACAAAATAAATAGGTGTAGTTATCGGAATTAAAAATTAAAAATTGTCGTTTCCAGACTACCATACTTTGCTGAAAAAAATCCAAAAAAAAAAGCAATTGACGGGTAATTTACTCCTAATTTTAAATAGTTTTCGTACGTAAAAAAATAGACGTGAACTAAAAATACTGCAGGATTATCGAAATTGACAACACAAAACTATCACAGATAACAAATTTTAAAAAAGAGGATCGAATCATAGAAAAAGCTTTAGGTAGCCGTAAAAAATATAAGAAACATTCGTAGATATTAAACAAATGAAAGACCATGCTTAATGCAGATCTTTGTTTGATTTTATATGAACCCGTATCAAGAATTATTTTTCAAAGGACGTGTCGATTTGCCTGTTCCGCTGCCGCTTATCCTTTTCTACATTTCTCAAATGAAAAGACTAGATATCTTACTTCTCAAGAAACATATTGCGATGGATATATGTCATTTTGGCCGCCGTTCACAAAAGAATATACAGTAATAAGTGACATGGGTCTTGCATATTTATATAAAATTTAATGTTGGTCAGAAGGTGATCCGGGAGAATCCTTACGCCTGAAAATGTCGCTTCGGATTTTAGGCGAAACAGCCCGGTGTGGAGGTGTAGACGACGGCATATTGGGCACGTCTAATGATGGAAGCATCTCGACACCACGCACACGCACGCGAGACTGAAATGTTATTAAATAGTAATTGCAATTACCTAAATTACGCACGTTGGTACATGCAGCAAATAGCCAAGACCACAACCATAACAAAATGTACTCTGCTTTAGTGAACCGAAGGTTGTAGTTCAGTGTTATATGTATGGATGACTAAAGTATTATAACTATATGCACTTTCTATAGCTGGAATGTGTTAAAGCTAAAGGTAAAAAGCTTTTAAACTTTGTCCTTTTAACCACTGTTTTCCATGTATATATTCTTGTTTTCCGTGTACCGTGTTACGGTGAGCGAAGGCCCCCTACATCTTGAGGCATCACCTCACGGATGTTCATTACTATTACTTACATATTCAGTTTGTCGGACCGTCCTTTCTCCAGAATACGTTTCCTCCGTTTCTTTGATTACTGCATCAGTGGGCTGCCATTCAGCTACCAACTGAAAAAACAACAACATAATATTAGTCAGTATCTTAAAGCGAAATGCCAGCTCCTTTGGAAAATTTGCATATGATAAGCAAATCCTATGTATCCTATTTGTAGTGGTCTCCTTACTTCACTCCTTAGCGCTTTTAATACCATAAATAGCGCATCCCCGAGTTTCCCATTTTCATATCCAAAGGCAACAATTATGATTTCTATTTAACGTCATGTATTGCATCAGCTCCCGATATAGACCATAGGATCAAACGCCCCATGACTTCGATGTAATTGTTACAACGTTCGCTATGAAATACTGATTTACATATTTACAGAGCGGAGGCGGGTGACAAGAGAACAGGAATGGCGAGAGACGCAGCTCAATATCTGACCGAAGACAAAAGGAGTATATAAGCCAAGAAACTAAGAAATAAGAGGGAGAAATCCTAATCGACGAACCTAGAGCTCTAGTGTCCCCGTTCCCCATGTATTCTCCTAACAACTGATCCTTTATTCTATTTACTTCTCGTTATGACTAGTATTCAGTTAGCGTAAGTTCACAAAACCCACATGCCTCCGGGCCCGCATTGAATTGTATGTTTATGTACTTACAACGAAATAAACGGATGTCAATCACACGGGCCCACATGAACCAGCACGCTCAACAACACAAGAACATCAAGTCTCTACACACTTCGTGTAGACAACTTATAAATGTTTACTGGTAGCAGCGAGTTAAGTCCCCTGCCTCTCTTAGCTCGCTTTCATCTCTCATTGATTAAGTCCTTTTTTTTCCCTCTTTCAATTATCACATTATACTTTCATTTCATTCGCAATTTATTTTTCCGATTATTTCTCGTGTTGATTATGATAATTATTGATTTGACGTCTATATTTTTGCGCAATTTTTATATGTAACTCGAGAGCCGATATTAAAATGGCCCGAGTAATGTCGAAAAGACATATATCCGGAAAGTTGGAGAAAATAATCCCAACAAATATTGGTCTGACCGAAAGAGGCAGATCGGCATGTCGCCCGAATAGAGGCAGCCCAAAAGAGGCAAATAATAATGTTTTAGCTGATCAGCGTAAGTTTTAAGCACCGACCTACTCCGTATGAATTGGAAAACGGAGTGCACGCCGAATTCCAGCACATATTCGTACGCGAAGTAGCCACCGATGTTACTTACTGTTTTACAAGGAATTTATCATTTTAATCCCCAAAACTTCACATGGCTCCGGCCCCGAGTAAAATGAATTGCACATCGCTTCGGTCAATATTCACATGGTCTCGACTCCTTAGCTTTCTACGTTCACATGAGCACGACATCCGTTTAATATGAAATTTACACGGCTCCGGCCCCATTTTCCACAAACGTCACAACTTCACATGGCTTCTGCCTGATGCAATTCAGAATTTTCCAAGGTACACATTGTATATTATTCATTATCCATTTATAGGTATTTCAGCATTATACTCACACGGCTCCGGCCCCACTTTGAATAGCTCCACTCATCGGCAAAACTACGTAATCTTTACCACACGTTCCATTCGTCATCTCAATGAAAAACATTTATTATTATACTCATTAAAAAGAGCGCAACGCCGTGAGAGACGATAAAAAAGAAAAATCAAAGTAGACAATATGGATACTTTGATATAATTTCCACCAACAGTATATAGATTGTAATTCCATTAGCCGGGTTCATAACATTTTGGTCCCCGCATGAATTAGGACAAGAAAGGACCCCAATTCCTTTCTCAAACGCAAGTAACAACCTGTGTTAATTACGTTTGCTTTTACAATGAAATATCATTTTCACATGGCTCCGGCCCCCAATTAAAATCCACCTCACATGGCTTCGGCCCCAGTTATTTCAATACTTACATGGCTCCGGCCCTTGATTTACATATTTACATGGCTCCGGCCCCACTTTTATATGAAGCTGAAATGGATCCGGCCGCGTTTACCACGAGGTTTACATGGCCCGTTAAATGCGATTTCGGTCTTTTCTACCGTACGCATCCACAACTTCCAAGGGTTCTAAAGTATAACATCCCATTAATTCATGCTTCATTTTTACAGCCTGCTTATGCTTTCGGTCCCAATCTAACCAGATTGCAGAATTCTCTACATCTCACAACGCATAGAGATGCGACCAAGGAGGTATAAAAAGGTCTCTTTTTCGCGGTTACTTACATATAAATCACCGTAAGATCCTCTACAAGATATTACAAACTACAATGTACCACGTCAACCTAGTCCAATTCTTTTTTCAAACGCAAAGTTGAAAAAAAAAATTCTTGCTCTCAAAAATTATTTTTCATTATCGGCATAATAAACAACACATTTTTTCATTATCGGCATAATTGGTGACGCAGACGGACTCCGCGAGGCGACGCGCGGTCTCAAAACAAAACAAAAACATATGTAATTAGACGGACTGGCAAGATCACCTCGCCTTCAACAATCTCCATTATTTTTCTGATATTTACCACATTACGCTCTTCAGGCGGAATTCCACCGCTACTCCGCCAGATCCAGGAAGGGCATCGAATCTCATTCTCCATTCATTCACTATCATTCAATTGTTATTTACTCAATCGGTAGCTGCTCACCAATGCACAAATCTCACATGGCCCCGGCCCAACAGCCAACCACTCTCCCACAGAGAACCTCTCTCACATTCGTTCAATAATTCCCAAGTAGTTCAAGCTCAGAAAGCTAACGAAGGCGTAAGTTGCATAAAAGTCTTGCATAAAAGTCAAGTTCCAGAAATACGAGCGTGTATGTGTATATGTTTCCGAAATATGTAGAGTACAAAGCTGGCGAGAAAACTAGCCATCCGCTACACCTGACTTGACAGCAAGGCCAAGATGAGGGTGACGCGTTATTATGTGAAGCGCTATTACGACGTCAACATAATACACTCTGTAGTACGTTCGAAGAATCGTACACAAGCGAACTCGTTGAGTATTAGTGCACACAGCCGTCGGCGTGCTTATTAGAACAGCTTACTTACGACGGTTAACGTGAACTAAAACGCAAATTATCTGGAAAAATATTTAGTAACAAAAACGCTAAGTTTCACGGAGCTAACTACTACATCCGTTTGCCGAACGACAGGTATATAATGCCAAATAAGTTTCTTATGAACTCATATCCTTTCATTCTTCACACCTCTCCAGCATAACCTATCCCATACTGCTATGCTTACGCATTGTCCGGCAGAAGTAAGTTACTACCCCATATCCTGTTCCTCTAAGAACAATAACTCACATGGCTTCGGCCCAAAAGAATATCCCTCCACAGCCCCACACTGAGCCCTTATCAGAATCTTAAAAGAAGGCAGTCACTTCTAATTCGTCATTTTACTTCCAGGTTCGTCTTTTTACTTCCAGGTTGTCAGAACAAAAACCTCCAGTTGTTCAAAATACTCACAAAACGGCTGCTCAATGTGCTAGGTTTTTAGACCAATTAAACCCACAAAGGTATTCTGAAGGTGATAAAAGCTAGAAGCAAGTAAGTAAACCAGATGTCTGGTTAATTCGAATAGGCTGGGTATAAAAGACCTCTGCAAACCTAGAGGCAATTCTCATTCATTGCATTCAATACAAGGTTCTGGCGCAAAGAATAATTCTACATTAATCCTATCTTATCAACGTTCTATTCAACTCCATCTCACATGGCCTCGGCCCCTCAGTTATAAATCCTATACTACTGTAGTCCACAATATTCATAAAGCTATGACTCCAAATCTAACAAGGATAGAAGTCGGCATAATTCTGACTGACGGGCGGCATATCGCATATAAAACATCTACAGATCTACAGTCTGAGTTTCGCGCGTCGCTCGAAATCGATGCGGGAAGTAGGAAATACACGAAATAGCGACACCATAGGCATTATTCTTGTAATTTCCATTAACACACAACTGATCGAGGCATCATCGACGTGCTCAAACGAGAGCGCAAGGTGAAGTGCCCGCTCAACTACAGCAATCCGGGGCGACTTGGCCACTCAAAAAAAAACGTTGTTCAGATTTTTTGCGCGCACAGAGTAGAGTAACAAATAACAATGTCGATTTACCAACACACCTCGACCGGGCAAAGTCGTTAAAAAAAGATTAGAAACAAAGGCAAAGCCTCTACGTATACCCCAGCCAAGCCAACTACACACTCGATAAGAATGAAAGAGAATCATAATCAAGAGTAAGTTCACGCGAACACAAGTGGCTGAAGAATGCAACACGGTAAAAAAAAATTGTGCATGAGAAATAGCGATGATGCACGAAGATTTCGCGTTTTGCCGATTTTTTCACTAGAAATTAGATTCACCAGAATAAGCGTTTATAAGAAACAAATAAAACTTGAAGTTAATTATTTTAATTGAGAAACGCTCGGACAATATGATTATCGTTTCCTGAAGGTGTAAGGTAAAGTATATTTTATTAATTTAGCCAGAAATAACATATTTAAAAAAAAATGGGCCAGAATATAACCTGTCTTCCACCACTAAGTAAGTCAAAGACATTATCCAATTTTAAAGTGGTATCTTTATAAAAGTCGTTATTTTCAGATATGAGCGTCGGGACGCAGCCAAGCGCCAAAGAGGATCGAGAAGCTTATGATCCTGCTCTTTCGGCCAAATCTCTCAACTTCCCAACGAATGAACGCTCAAGAAAGAGGAAAGTACACGAATTTATTTACGGTCTCCTTACTTCACTCCTTAGCGCTTTTAATACCATAAATAGCGCATCCCCGAGTTTCCCATTTTCATATCCAAAGGCAACAATTATGATTTCTATTTAACGTCATGTATTGCATCAGCTCCCGATATAGACCATAGGATCAAACGCCCCATGACTTCGATGTAATTGTTACAACGTTCGCTATGAAATACTGATTTACATATTTACAGAGCGGAGGCGGGTGACAAGAGAACAGGAATGGCGAGAGACGCAGCTCAATATCTGACCGAAGACAAAAGGAGTATATAAGCCAAGAAACTAAGAAATAAGAGGGAGAAATCCTAATCGACGAACCAGAGCTCTAGTGTCCCCATTCCCCATGTATTATCCTAACAACTGATCCTTTATTCTATTTACTTCTCGTTATGACTAGTATTCAGTTAGCGTAAGTTCACAAAACCCACATGCCTCCGGGCCCGCATTGAATTGTATGTTTATGTACTTACAACGAAATAAACGGATGTCAATCACACGGGCCCACATGAACCAGCACGCTCAACAACACAAGAACATCAAGTCTCTACACACTTCGTGTAGACAACTTATAAATGTTTACTCTATGCTAATTTTGCGCGATAGCCGTGGACGATCGCGCAAAATTAGCATAGGATGCATAGGATTTGCTTATCATATGCAAATTTTCCAAAGGGGCTGGCATTTCGCTTTAAAGCGAAATACCGGCCTTTTTTGAAACACATTGAGTACACCCGCATTCTTATGCAGCTTATACATATCAGTATAAATAAAAATAAAAAATCGAGCTAAATTCGAGCAACTTTGCATAAATACGCAAGAACTCCGATGTTGACGATGCGTTTCAAAAACCGGCCTGTATTTCGCTTTAAGTAATGGAATGTAATATCAGTTGGGGGAGACAGGGATGGTTATCCGATCCGAGAGTGAGTCTAGTATTCTTTAATTTTCAATGAACCCACTTCGCTCTGTAAACTTCCTGGTGCAGACAATTGTAGTTGATTTACAGCTTCGTCCGTTTTCACCTGAAAATTTAAAAGTGCACTTAAATTTCCATTGTTCCTGAAATTATTAAATTCGCTTTTTCGACTTTGTACTCCCTTTCATGTGCAGCTGACAGAGCCAATAAATATCTGCATCCCTTACCTCATACAGTTTGTCATGCCAAAAACATTTGTCTTCCCGCCCGACCGAAACCCCAATTTTCCATTTGCATTCCTAATTCATATATCTTAATTATCTACCTCTTCATATCGCGTGGTCTCATCCTGTTCGGGATTACTTGTTAAATTTGAAACTTCGCGACCGATTTGACGCATCGTCTTCGGGCGACCCATCGTTGCCAACCTGAACACGAGGAATGTTTTCTTAACATATAAATAAAGAGGTTAATGTTAATGTATTCCTTCCTTCCTTTTCTCCCTCTCTCTCTCTCTCTATCTTTTCTCATGTGTCCACCACTACCCAGGTTCTATCTCACGGGATCGTGCATAGTATTATTATATCTCTCACCCGTGTCTCGTCGGTGTCCTACTCCTACTCGGCATTCTCTCATCTTCTAATATTCTGTCATGTCCGTGTAACAAAAGCGTCGCGTGCTCCACTCCAACTTTCTCGATCGTGTAAATTACCTGAACGTCAAGATTTTTACGTCAAGCTACAATGCCTACTGAACTTTATCCCTTTGTCGTTTACCTACATGGGGAACAGATAAACCCTGGTCCAAGTCGGGTTTTCGGTAAATATCTGACGGCCCTTTTTAGGACGGAGCATTGAGTCGACTAATTGTAAAGTGAAACCAAATAACAAATATATTTCTCTAACACTCCACCTTTCTGCCTATATTCTTCCAGTTATTGATTGCCTGTTTTCTCTGTCGCGCTCTCGTCTTCTTGGTCTGCTTGATCACCATAAGACCTCGTATCTCCATGCCCGTGTCGCTGCTCTCATTCAATTTGATACTGTACTCCAGCTGGCACGCTGCCAACTTTTGCCGGTTGACGGATCGCTCCAGGACCATCACAATTTGGGCGTACTGTAAGTAAACATTGATATTTAGTTTCGTTGTTCATAGAGAGCGTCACAAGTCTCTGCGCAACTCCCATTGAGTACAAAAAACTTCACATACATGTGGGGCTTGGAACCGTTATGAGTGCCGTTTGTAGTTTTACATTTCCGTATGAATTTACTGATAATATGTATTAGCAACGTCGAGCTCATACCTGCTGTCTCCACGCCTTTTCTGCCTGTGCTATGACCGTCGTGTACGTGTTTCCCATCATCGCAATTAAGATGTTGATCATCATAATCGGCATCACAAACATGTACAGCACGAACAAGGTTTTGGTTAGAGCCTCGTAGTTGGCACAGTTGAACTCTTCGTACTGAAATGAAGGCAAATGTGATGTGCATATGTGGGTCATGGTCTTGAATCTTGCAGTCGAAGAAAATTGAAGTAATGTTGCACGGGGTTTATTCCTGTGATCAACACTATCTAGCCCTCCACATATAAGAAATAAATCGCCGGTGGATTACAAACGGAACACTCTTTACCAAGTACGTGTACGTTTTTAGTTTTTTTTTACGCTTCAAGAGGGTGCACCTTTATTCAAGGGAGTTCAAATTCAACGTTTTTGCTTATGAAATGTTCCGATGAGGTCCTGATCACAGGCGACGAGTTCCAGTTGCCAAATTGCTCGACATCTTCGGGCTAGGGCTTCAATTTTGGAATTTGTAAAAAAATTCGAAAATGTCCCGTCTACGGTAATTCGCCCACATCATATCCTCCCATACTGGCTCGAAAGAGTGTGATGACCGTCTCCAGAAAGTTATTATACGTGTAGATCGTATATCCTTGAATGTCGCAATGATTTGCGTCGTCGTTATTCAACAACTGTTTGGCATCCATATCCTTACCCACGAAGTAAAACACTAAAAATATTTTTTTAAATTCCTGTTGGTCCTTTACAAACCATTTAATATTGCCAACCTTACCTATCGAACAAATAAAAATATTTACTAAATAGTAGCAACTTTCTGCACTAATCTCTGCATTACAAGTACCTTTGTCTTTTGCAATGTACATACAAGAATGGTTGTATGTATATGAAAACAAAGTCTCAAACGTTACGTTACATTGCTGATTTGTAGGATACGCTACGAAATGTCACAGATTGTTCTTGGGTATGTATGTATGTCTATTTGTGGAAAAATATTGTACGTCGACAATGTTTGTAACTTGGCATACAAGATGACGCACAACTACTGTACCAAACTGTACCGCTCTTTCCGCAAATAGTGATTGAACTTGTTTCTTTCTCATACCTTGCGAAAACGAGATGAGAAAAATAGCACTAATAATTGCGAATCGAATCATGTCTCCGGCAATCATACTGTAGATCATTTGCACAAAAGGTCCCGTCAGTTTAGCACTCCTGAATCAAAAGTACGGTATTGATTTTCAAATGAGTAAGTTCAAATGCGTAATGCGTAAGTTACGTTAATAAGCCCCTAATTGTAAGATTGGAAATGGAAATATAACCAGAGTAAGTGAGGAGGTGTTCTGTTATGCATGTACACGTAGTGGGCCGAACAACTAGCCGAAATTAATTTTTTTGAACTATTGGAGGAACAACGTGAAACGCCGCGCCATGGCCGCGCACAAAAACACGGTGCGCCAGGTTGCGCAACGGGGGCCCCAGTGATGCGCACCACTGGCACACTTGCTACGCAACTGCCGCACCTTACCTAGATGGTGCGCCGCACCTTACCTAGATGGCGCGCACTCTAGTGGGCGTACGCCGCGTCAATATAAAATGTGTCCAATGCATCTTGATAACTTATTTTGTGAAATATTCAAATAGGTACCGCTGACCTGGCAAAGAACAAGAGAAATATCCAACTTCCGGGCAGAGCGAATACAAACAAGGCCTCTTCAAGTTCGTGTTTCTCTACCAATCTACAGGGAACACATAAAAGTAGACATACGTTGGCCAGTAGGAACACAAACTTGGCCGGCGCGGTTTGCTAAATTAATAAAAAATATTACGTCAAAAAGGTATTAATCTGGAGGAGAGAATACTAGTAATTGGAAAAAACATTACCCTGTACCATTAACTGAGGCCATATTCACCACACAATTCCAATTCCCTGTCTTTTTCTCTGCACGTCTCACATAAGAATGCTATTTTCTGTCCCCAGGGAATATTTCCCCGAGAGATTCAGAGTGGTGAATATGGCCTCTGGTTCATGGGTTGTAAAGTAAACATGATTCAACGCAAATATTTGTATTCTTAGAATGTCTGGTGAAATTTTATAACCATTGAAACATAATTCACAAAAGGCGACAAGTGTTCTCAGTTGTACGGTAAACATTTTAAATTATTTTATTACAGGCAAGGTATACTATATCGTGCCAAAACTCACCAAATTCCGTGCATATGCATAAAAACCCTGTTGCCGCAATTCGCCGACTTGTTGCACAAAAACAAAGAAAACACACGAGAGTATAGTGAGCAATTCGAAAACCGTACGAACCTAAAAAGTTACAAATATAGTATAAAGAGAAACACCAGCGTTTTTTTGAATCGAGTACACCGGCATTCCTATGCTATGCGGCTTCTGCAATGAACATAAATTAGAATAAAAAATCCAGCTACATCCGAGCAACTTAGCATAAATACATGAGAATTCAGTGGCCCATGATGCATTTCAGAAACCGGCTGGTATTTCTCTTTAAATCATTTTCGCATTCTTCCCGAAGAGAAAAACCTTGTCATTGAACATGGCTTTTAGAAACACAATCGTCTCAGTTTGTCGTGGGAACAACTTTGACAAAAGTTATGAGCGTGATAAGATGCAAGCGAAACAGCGGCCAGTTCTTGAAACGTATTTGGGACTTGTACATTATCACGTGGTGTACGCAAATGCTAATGATAATAAGCAGTGTAAGAAACGTGCAGCGTGCACTAATTTGCATACACTACATCGGAATACAGCGTCTGCCGTACGTTTCAAAAAGGATTTAAGTTGAACGTTCTCAAATTAAAGATACGACGTTTTATAACTTTACGCATTGTAGACTAACCCAATCGTCAGCTTCTGGCTTTTTCATGTAGAGTCGAACAGTTTGTGCGGGACGGAGGTAGACCACAAAACATAAGCACGCGAGGTGTATGATGAGCAAACCCAAACGCTCGAACATTTTACGCTGAAAACATTAATTGGCGTAAAATTACAGTATTTTGATTTTAACACAGGTTACTGCTGGTATTAACATGTGGAAATCAGCAAGGCGTTTTCATTACACCCTTGATATTTACCAATGCTTTGATTAACATTTTTTCCGTTTTAGATGTTACAAATTTGCTTTCGCAATGGTGTTCAAAACTTTTGTCAGTCTGGACTCAATCAAAGAACGCACAACAATGAGATATGATGAAATAATAGAATCCAGTGCGACTTCGAGCTCTCTAACTAGTAAATGCATTGTTCGTCTCTCCGTCTCTCCTCCTATGAAGAGGGGTGAAATTTCAATCGTCACTTACTTTCCAACACAGAACACATCGAACTCATCAGAATACGCTACACAGCAAACATATCAGATGATGAGTGCTTACCTTGAGTGCTATTGAGGTAAGCGTAATAAAAAAAGATAAAGAGTACCGCAGTACCGGGTACCGGGCACCTGTGCTCCAGCTCATTTATGAAAGGTAAACGTCATATTTTTTAAACCCCCTACCGCGGCGAACGCCTTCCACTTATCAGCTAACAATCGTTGTATCACTTCACTCCCAATCATATCCAAATGTTCCGGTGTTGAACCGTTGATCACAGTCATCAAAGCCGAATCGTAGTCTGAAAAATTTCTCTTCCTTCACGTCCTGTTTTACTCATCGTAGATTAGGAACCGCAACAAAAACTGTAATTTTTTCCATGAAATTGCTTCTTTTATTTGTAGCCATCATGATTTATCGTCTTTATTTTGTTTGGTGACACCACCTGGGTGCGAGCAGTCGAATTGTCGAAGAATTCAATAAAGTTACAGATATTAACTAAATTCCTGAATACACTTACTAGTCGATCCATCCGGCCGAATCGTGTCTAGGGCAGTAAGTGGATAGGCAGAACAGGTCATGTCGGAGAACCGCCAGAACTCCTAAATAAAGCATTTTTTTTATTTATTTTCTTCCAGTTTATTGAATAGCTACATGCTAGTACACAAATTTATTTGCTTGAGTTATGAATGGAAATTTCTGGAAATACAATGTTTGCCTCATATTTAATGCTCTCAGAACTAATACTCACCACTTTCATAATTTCCAACATTTCATCGAAAATCTGTTTTCTTCCCAACTTTGTGGCTAGTGTTAGAGGCGTGAAACCGGCAAAGTTGACTATATGTGGATCGGCCGGCTTGGCCCAATGTCGGACTGCATATGAGTACATCGACTAAAATTTAAGAATTATTTCGTGTAACTTTTTTAGAGTGCCCTGATAATTAATCTATTGCAAAAATGTATAGCCTCATATAACTTTTATGTTTTTTTTCGTACTTTTTGTGTTTTAGACTAGCTCCAGATAAACATTTCTAAACGAATAGTTATCCTTTTTCAAATACACACTATGAGTTTTTTTCCCTGAAATTGGTTCCGTTTAAAAGAAAAATAGCCAAAATAAAAACTCACACTACTGTAGTTGATGACGCACATGTGTAGAATCGTGTTACCAAACGAGTCTTGTAAGTTGGGATTGGCTCCGTGTTGTATCAAAAGATCATAAATATCTTTATTGCCAAAACATGCTGCGAACGCCAGCGGGTATTCGCCGTAGTAAGCGTAGCCTAGAATAATAAAATATATACATCTCTCTCTCTCTCTCTCTCTCTCTCTCTCTCTCTCTCTTTGAGGAAAACCAAAGGGTTTTAGAATACAGAAGTTAATCGACAAAAATTACCTTGATAGTCGGCGATCTTGCCCGTGGTCTTGAAATCTTCGGGGAGAAAGAAGTTCCCACAAGCTCTGGCGTTCACATCGGCTCCCTGTGAAAGGAGCAACTGCACGGTCTCGTAGTCATCATGAACTATTGCGAGGTGCAGTGCTGATTGACCTGAGATGGGAAGAAATTAAAGCGAAATACCGGCCGGTCATTGAAACGCATCGAGTACGCCAGCATTCTTATGTACCTTATGCAAATGAACATGAATTAGAAGAAAAAATCGAGCTAAATTCGAGTAACTTGGCATAAATACATAAGAATTCAAGTGTCCACGATGCGTTTCAAAAACCGGCCGGTATTTCGCTTTAACGAAAACAGCTTTTGAACTTATGCCTTCACACATTTTGTACCGGTTTGTCAGTTTTTTTTGTTAACTTTACACGGTTTTGTTGTTTATCTTCCAGTCAATAATAAACCCCCAAACCATGCATGAGCTTATTTCAAAACTATCATCACACAGTATTTCTTTTCTACTATTTCATACAATTACCATGGCAACTATTGCACTTTATAAGTATGTATGTTTACTGCGTTAGTGTCATCCCCTCTTCTCTAATTGGACAGAAGGTTCGAAGCCCCGCCCAACTGATGACCCGACCTAATTGGGGGAGATAAAAGACCACGCCCACTTCGATGCTTCACTTTTGTAGTAGTCGTCATACGGTAACAATATATACAAAAGTGTGAGGCAGAGAAGAATGAGAGAGAGGTATTATAAGGAGAATGAAAGAAAGACACAGTGGGGGAGGTTAGACGAAAGGGAACCTGAGGGTTTACAAGTTCATTATTATTTTTTTCAAGTGCACTTGCAAGAAACGCGAACAGTATTGTGAAATCCCATGTTGGTTAGCTCAACCCGAGCCAATTGTAAAAACCTTTATGCGACGGTTACCTAATTATCGCACGTGTACTCTTCATTGCAAGCCGAACGCTGTCCAAACACAAAAACTATCGACAAGGCTACTTACTACATTACATGCAAACAAGCTAACAAGGTAAACCCCGTGATGCTACTATGAAAACAAAAATTGCCATTGTAATTCTATAGTTTGACATTTGGTTTCCTTGTGCTCCAAGGGTCAGACGGTCAGACTCACTTAGTAATTTATCAGGATGTACTTGTCAGATAATACACCTTAAAACTCTGTATCTGTGCTCATTAACTGTCCAACCGAGGTCCATATTCGCTTGAAATTTTTAAAATCGATCTAGTCCCCCGAAACAACCTTCTGACTGGTTTATATGAGCGGCTTTACTAATCTACGTGGCCACAAATTTCAATTAATTCTTTTTCGCACCGCGCCACAGCAACCAATACAATAATGAGAGAGTTAGGGAATGAGAGACGTTGACGGAGAAACAGAGGGAGAGAGGGAGAGAGGGAGAGAAGGAGAGAGGGAGAGAGAGAAAGAGAGAGAGAGTGTAGTCAACTGATTTTAAAGAAAGTAATGAGGTAAAAGACGAAAGGTGTGATGTGCGAATGTGGACGACTACGATTAGGAATTTTATATAAGATTTAAAAAGAGGAATCGGGATTTCAAGGTACACACCTATAGCATTGAGCCACAGTTGAACAAAACATATACTGATTGCGTGATTGTACATCGCTTATCTGACACACAGTTCTCCACACGTATTAAATGTACAGCGAATTATAAGAATGAGCTCAGCTATAAAAACCATAAAAAACATTATTGCCTGCAGTTGAAATGTGGCCTTCTTTTCATGAGTAATATAACTATCTATGTACAATTTCTACCGTATGTATGTACATATTGTATTTAACGGTGAAGTGGATCACAATGGACAATTTTCATACGTCAACATAATACAAATGACATTTGCATAAAACTCACCAAAGAACTCGTCTGCCATGTAGACATCGTTGACCAAACCTGGGAACCTAAACTGTTCCAGTTTATTGTCTGAAAGAGGAAGCCCTGATGTTGTAACGCCCTGAATTTGCACCCCTTTTTGGCAAACTCTTACAATTAGCGAAGCTAGAAGATATCAGAAAAGTGCAGAAAAGTGTACGTGGTAGTAGAACCAGAAGCAGAAGTATAGTAAGTCGCCATTTCATGGTAATATGTACCTCCTTAGATGAGGTATTCAGATTTCTTCGTTGAATTTTTTGAGAGCACACGCGAGCTTATTCAGGTTTTCATAAGCCCTATTTTTAAGGACTGCTCTAATTTGGCACACTTCTGACACTGTCGCCGCACAATTCCTCGTGAGCCCTACTTAGCATGAAATCCCACCTTTTCAATAATATCCGCCCAATTTCATAACATACAGGTTGTTCGCGATTCATTAATAAATGTATTAAGTTTTCCCCATCGACGCCACGCTTGTTCAAACGCCATTGGGCCATGTGCTCCTGGAAATAGAAGAAAAATAGGCAACTTAATTATAAAAGTACAATTCATATAAAAATACGAAATATTATGGACGAGAATTCTCGAAAAAGGTGTACCGAATCTAGGACAAAAATCGATGTTTTCCAGATTTTCAATATAGAATGACCCTTTTTGTAGAGCATATAATTAAAATAATGTTATTGCGCGTTGATGTTCACACACCCAATGTTCAGTTTTTCGAATTTATATATATTTCATGGTTTAGCTAGGTTCCCATGTTTGTGGATTGTTTTAGCACAACGTCTTACAATTAGTGACTTAGTGACAAAAGTTAACAATGAGAAATTTAAAAGTCACTTTAAACTTTGGTTCCTGCATTTCGATTGTCTCCTCAGTCACTCCCAATTGGACGTTCTGAAAAAGAAATTGCATTTTTTTTATTCAGCGAGTGGGATATATACGAGTATAATCCCCTAGAATTTTTAAAGTACAGTAATCAACATTGTTGGATGGTGATTCTATCCAATGGATTTTCTATAACCTTGTATATCTTAATATCATCAGCATACATAACAAAGCTAATTCCTAAGTTGCGAAGCTCACAAGCAAGATCAGAAGTGTATAGACAAAACAATATAGGTCCTAGAACTGAGCCCTGTGGGACACCACTAGTACATTCCAGTACGGAAGAGGTAGAAGAACCGACGCGGACAAACATTTTCCTATCGTTAAGCCAGTTCTTCACCCATCTGCAGACATAGTCAGGGAACTTCATAGCCTCCAATTTCCTAATTAATTTCTCGTGAGAAACACGGTCAAAAGCTTTTGCAAAATCAAAATACACAATGTCAACTTGCTGTCTGTTTTCCAAAGCAAGCGTCCAATCGTTTAGACTGTGTAATATAGCAGTTTCTCTTGACCGATTTTTCAAGAAACCATGTTGCTCTTCAGGAAGCAATTTGTTACAAATGGAAAAATCGATAATGCATTTCACCAATAATTTCTCAAAAATTCTACAGGGAAAACTGGTTATGCTAACTGGTCTAAAATTACTAACGATACAGTTGCTAGGGTCACCTTTCGGAAGGGGGATAACACAGGACCATTTCCAAAAGTAGGGCACTTCACCAGACATTAAAGATCTATTAAAAATCACAGACAAGGGGGCGGAAATTGCAGGACCAATTTCCTTAAGAAAATGCATAGGTAAACCGTCGGGAGTACGAGAATAAGAGATTTTCCACTTATCAATAAGTGACAAAATTGAACATGAATCAATAACCATATGGGGGAAAGGCACTGTGCAATCAGGAAAATCAATGTTATGGGCAAGTTCATCATCTTGTATGAAATTTGAATGGAAATAACGTGCAAAGGCATCAGCTCTATCTATATCAGTTACATGCACCCGGTTTTCCATATCAATTACCGTATGATTTGACTTGACTGACCGTGAAGTACCCGAACCGATATACCTATAGAGCTGTTTCAATTGCCCAGAAGCAATCACCTTTCTTTCCACATTACCATAGTATTTGTCGGAAGCACTTTTTAAACGTTTACTAACCAGTTCGTATTTTTCCTTTAGACTGGAACTTTGATCCATCAAAGGGAAAAGCCTTTCCTTTTGACGAACTAAATTTTCAATATGTTTAGGAATACGAACGCCACCGACAGATACCTTTTTGAGAGGAATGTAGAGAAACATCAGTTCATGCAAATAACATACGAAAAATTTGTATAAATCTGAAGCATTTGGATAAAAGACAAGAAAACTTGGCCAATTTATTTCCGCCAAATTTCTGGATATCGAAACGTAATCAGCTCTTTTAAAGTCATATGATTGTCTAATTACATTTCGAGTAAGGGATACATTCAGATCAAATGACAATAAACTATGGTCACAATTACGTGGAGGAGGCATAGGAACAACCTTTGTTGGAATTATATCATCACACGTAAGAACTAGGTCTAGACAATGTTGCTTCCTTGTGGGAAAATTAACAAATTGTTTAAGATTAGCAGACGTACAATAATCCAGAAACAGTTTTGCTGCTGATCCATTTGCCAAATTATCACACCAATTTATACAAGGCAAGTTAAAATCACCAACAATTAGACAAGGGTAATCAATTACAGTAAACTGCGCCAAATACTCAGTGAGAGAAATCACATTTTCAAGAGAACTGGACGGTTTGAAATAGACAACGCAAACTCTAAGTGGCTGTGATAGAAAGAAATCAACTACTAAAGCTTCAAACCAATTGTCAACATATTTAGAGATAACATTCGTAACTAAATGTGACTTATATAACATTGCAACGCCGCCACCAGTGGTACTGACACGGTCGGTACGAACAAGAGAGTAATTAGTTAAGTTCGATAAAATGCAAGCATCTGTATGCAAATCTTGCAGCCATGTTTCAGTAAGCAAGAAAATATCGGGTGACTGAGTTTCCAGAATAACCTTAACTTCTGGCAACTTCTTTTTCAGAGACAGTATGTTGCTGTACAGAACTTTGGTGACTTCTTCACTATTCGTAACTACTCTCTCATTTATACCTAGACGCGCGTCTGGTTTGGGTGCGGATGGTTAGGAGGAGCCCGTGCCCCGCCAGGACGTCTGCGCTCCACAGAAAACTCCGTAAAGTTAGGGAGGTTTCTGATGAACACAAACTCCCCGCGAGACTCGCGCTCCCGCCGCTCATGCTGGGCGTTCCGGAGGTTGGTAGAACGCGTCGCCCGTTGTTCCTCCGTTAACGAGGGTCTAATGTGGACCCTCGGGAACGGAGAGAACCTGAGCTTCGCAGTTCTCCCAAGAACCTCCTTCACAGCCTCGCGTGAGCCGAAACGCACCTTTACCAGATGCTTGCCCATAGCAAACAAATCAACAACGGGATATGATACACCTATATGAGCAAGTACCTCCTCCACTTGAGTTTTTAGCGATTTGATTCTGTAAGTGTTTCAGTTACCACTGGCACCGCATAAGTGTCAAGCTTTGTATATTGGTGGTTCTAACCCAAAGGTTGACTATCTGTGCAATGATATTGTGATATCAAAAGTAACTGAAGTAAAGGACTTAGGATTCATTATTACCGATAATATCTGTTTCTCAAAACATATAAATTTTGTATGCAATTCCGCAAGGAAAAGAATGTTTGCTTTATTCCGGACACTGAAAACTAGAAAAGCCAACGTTCTTGTTCTTGCGTATGCTTTATACGTTAGGTCTATTCTGGAGTCCGGAAGTGTAGTATTCAATCCCTACAAGAAAAGGGATAAAGTGGCTCTAGAAAGAATCCAGCGTATGTTTACGAAGCGTGTGTTTATGAGATCTCATTTAGTTGGATTTATGGATACGCCAAATAGTGAAACTAGAAATGAGCTTCTCAAACTGGATATGTTAGAGAATCGTAGAAAGAAAGCAGATGCCAAAATGCTGAGGAAAATACTAGCTGGTAAATGCGGTTTATCTTTACAACGTATGTTTAAATTTAGATCCTACAATTATTCTTCTCGTAGAGGTAGTTCTAGGATTGTTATTAATAGGGCATCAAGAAACGTTCGGAAACATTCATTTGTCCATAGAACGTCCCTTATGATTGAACAGAATGCTACGAATTTCCTGTGATTTACTTCGAATTTGCTTGCTGAGACATTTTACTACTGCTTTATTATGTTTTATTTATTATGTGTATTTTATAACACAAACTGCACGTTACATTGCTTTCTTTGATTGTCTTTGTGCGTAATAAATTATTATATGATATCAAATAGAAGAATACGCTACAGCATGTTGAGTATGTTTATATATTTATATATATATATATATATATATATATATATATATATATATATATATATATATATATATATATATGAGATCATGACAATTAAAGCGAAGTACCAGCCGGTTTTTGAAACGCTTAGTGGAAAGCTCAATTCTCACGTATTTACGCAAACTTGCAAACTTAGCTCAATTTTTTATTCTAATTTCTGTTCACTTGCATATGCTACAAAAGACTGCTGGTGTACTCGATGTATTTCACAAACCGGCCGATATTTCGCTTTAAATGTGAAACAGCCTCAAACTTACAATCAGTTGTTTACATCATTCGGTATATTTTGGATAGACGAAAGGTTTTCTGCAATGGGTGTTTCCCTCATATTAAATTTTTTAGCGATTATTTATTTTATTTACTCACCACTTGTTTCTTCCATTTCACATAATCGGAGAACTTGATCAGATTCGGTGCCGCTCCCTCATTGAATAACATTGACAGTAATTTCTCCTCTGCAAACCTGAGCACTCCTTCCTCTCCATCTCTCTCGTAGATATTGATTAGTTCACCACCTGAAGGCAATTAGCAATTAACCATGGGCAATTGCTTGAAAACAACAACGCTTTTCTCCCACTTTCCTTATAGTGTCATGAATTTTTCTTACCACGTCCATGTTGCCGTCTCTAATAGGGTCAATTTTTTATTCTGCAAAAAAAACTTTTTTCAGATGTTGCATACGTAGAATGAGGAAACATGCAGTTCCCTATTCTATATATGGCATATACTGGGGTTTATTTTGGGTTTATAAAAAGGGTTACGCAATAGCTGGAATGTGGTTGCCCATGTCACGCTTGAGCTGATATACACACGAAAATCAGGACGCGACTTCCTAGGCCCGGCTCTTCACACAATATATGACTAGTACTTCCGACATGGAAAATTGAAGTAATATCCTTATTTTTGCATCCAAAATAAGTGACCAAACACCTTCCAATATTGGTGCAAACTTGTACGCGCATCACTTGCTTACGCTGAACACTGTAGGTTAGTTGTAAGTGGCTTTTTAAAAGATAAAAGCTAAAGTTGATTTCAAAAGATTGGTTACCAATAAATGGGACTAATTTAGTGCTTGGATCTCGGACGATTTTTAAGCATCTCAAAAAATCAACACCCATCTTCTTATCCGGAGTGAATTTTCCGCAAAAACGTCATCTAATAACCATAGAAACGGCACAAACTTATACAGTAATATTAGCCGGCCACAAATTGTATGAGAGATTTGATTATCACGTGCGCACGCAACGGCCGAATAAACTAGCAGAGGGATTCATTACAGAAAAAAAAGGTTATGACAAAAGGGTCCACATGGTTGGACTTTTTTATCAGATAAACGAAAAAAGCCGATTATTAAAAGCTCGGGCTCACGTTAAAAAAAACTTCTGAATTTCCTTGTGTTTCTAATGCCTTAGTTGCCAACAAAACGAAAAACTCGGTTCTTATGAAATGCGGAAATATTTCTGAAATTCCGGGCTTTCGGCGCAAAAAAAACTTGGGTAAACGCTTTTTCCCTTGAGTGTATCTGGAAATCTGGGTTCGCTTCCTACTCCAAAAAAAAGTGGATTTCGTTTGCTGCGCATAAAAAAAAAAAAAAGTGTACCGGGTTATATCAACCGAATCCGCAGAAACGGTGCACAGTGCGTCCGCTTCATTTCTGAAGCCGGACGAACTGGCCTTTAAACTTCCCGGAGGCCAATTTTGTCGGGATGCAATATGTTTCGTTCAACAGTGGTTTGGTGCCGTTGGTGTATCTTTGAAGTACACGTTGCGCACTACGTCCGATCTCTACCGTATGCGAGAACAGTGTCAAAAAAATATTCCAGCAAAGCAAAGGTATCATTATTACAAAACACAAGATGAGATATAAATTTTCTTGAATTGGCTATGTATTTTCTAAAGGTTGAGAACAAAATCGCGAACGTGGCAGGTGGAATAGGGTCATTACAGAAATACTAATGATTTAGAATTATGGTGAAAAGGATGTGGTGCATGGAAGAAAATACATAATTTTATAGCAAATCAGATAACTAACTAAATACAGGAAAAGTAGATTAACTTTAACAGGGTGCATTATTGATTGAAATGAGAGAACAAAACATGGGAAGGTTTACAAACGTTAGTCAAAAGCACATATGAAAATGCGAACAAAAAAAACGAAAAGCAACAAAAACAGAGATTCCATATTATGTCGTACGTACAGAGTACAGAGCTACACATTATTTTAGAAAGACAAAGCTTTTCACTAAAGTTTCTTCGTATGTATTCATGATAAACAGACCATATGACGAAGCACAGAAGCATTCACAAGAATTCAAATCATGATTTCAATTGCAGTGTCCATGCCAATTTTTCACCCACCTTTCCTAACTCCAACCCATTTGTATAAATGGTTCTTTTCTCGTTCCCTGTACAAATTCGACCATTTCTCGTCCGGGTCGAAGGCCAGCCGCGATCCCTCACCCTGGGGCTCGGTCTTGGCACGTGAACGCCACGCGCCCATACACAAAATCGATCGATATTTGGTGGTCTAGGGAACCTATATTAGTAATCAATATCATTCTCACTGGGCAAACTCAATTTGTGGGAGAAATGGAGAAAATTCAAACCAAAATGGCAAGGCATAATTTCGCCAACGTTTCGGCACGATCGACGGATCAGAACAACTGAACAACCACAAACTTTGGTGTTCAAACCGGTTTAATTACCCAATTTTGTGGTATTGCCTTATGACATAATGCGGAAACGTTGACAATAAACAAGTGCCGCAGATTTGTTGTAATTTTGGCTCTACAATATCGCATTTTATTTAGCTTGCACATGAGTGATATGAGGTATGAGGCTATGAGCTATATACAGTCATCGTCACAGAAAAGTTGTAAATCAATAAATGTCGAACAGAAGCAAAAACGGCGATGAATCCTATATTAATCAGCAGAGTAATAAACAAATTTCTAAAGAGACTTACGTCAAATCTCGCATGCACTTTTTTATGACGTCATAACACTTTTAAAATACTAAATACTAGTTAAAGTTCAAAGACCACCACGTGTATAAAAGTCTTTCACATTATAAACTTAGTACCCCATTATCGGCGCTACCGCTTTCTTTTGCATATACGGAGATGGGGAAATGTTTGTTGTTACTTTAAACATTACGAATGACTAAAAATGTTGCCCAATCTCACGTTCGAATGGTCAATGTATAGTCTCACTTCCTATACATTTCGCACTTATTACATTTTTTTTATAAATTCGCGTAAATGAATCAGTGACGTCACGTACCGAACTTCAGCTTCACAAGTTATCGTCAGCGCAATTCATTAAACTTGAGGTACGTTATCAAGCACTTATTACTTATACAAAGTACATATACGGATCGTATTCTCAGACTACTGAGAACTCAACTGCTACTGTGGGACTATTACTAGCTGAAAGTGAACTAAACGCACAAAAGGGAGTCTAGTTATTCGAGGTATCACATAGTTTTAGTGGATACTGGTGCTACGAAGTCAACTTTAAAAGGTGACTATACTTAATTCGAATAATCTTAAAATTAGTTAGCCAGAGAGGAAGTGGTAGTAGTGTAAAGGTAGAGCCGCCCCCTTCCTTGTGGGCCCTTGTTGGGCAATTGAAGGGGCGGGGCCAAGAAGACAATCAATTGCGCTCCCTTTCACTTTACACGCCACACAAATACGGATACAAAAATTGGCTAGTGGGAAACAGGTAAGCTGGGAATATGGTGAGAAGAAGGGGGTTTGTTATGAGATTTCTCCCTGAGTGGGAGTCGCTCTTTGGGGAGGGGGAATTATTATCCCCAAGAGGAAGTGTTATATAGGATGGATGTCCAGGTTAACGGGAGTGGGATGTAGACAGTGACGGCTGTGGCGGCTACATTCGCCGTTTCTCCAGTGTATCCTCTGAGCTTAAAATTTAAGAATATGTTTAGGTTAAAGGACGGGTAGTGATGCGGCGATGCGCCAAGAGTAAACGAAAGATGTACAATTCCAATTCCGGCTGGCTCACCTATGACGTACTTATGGCGCGTCGGCCGTGCAGCCTTTTCTGAGAACCCCTACTTCTTTCAAAACATTTCCAAGTAGTCTGACAATTGTGGAATTCTTTCAGAATTAAAGCCCAGGAATAATATAATAGTTGCGTCTGTCACATACAATTTAGGTTGACATGACATAAGGGTCTATCAATTATTTGATAATGAAAAATGCGACTCAATAACTCAAAGGCCATTACGCTTGATTTCCACTGTTTTATTATCCAATTACCTGTTTGCTAATCAAATACAACGCGACGAGTTATATACTACTTTGTTTTCATCATTTCATTGTGATGCACACTCTGTGGTGTTATTTAATAAATAAATAAATAAATAAATAAATGAATTTGTAACTTGTAACATATTAGCAGAATGTGCATCATTTCTTGCAAAAGCGCCATTTGTGTCTTAGTGTCTTAGTTTTCACAAAATCTTTTCAGGCCCGCTCGGATTTCACTAAAATATGGGAAAACGCATTTTTATTCACGCTTAATCTGCGAACCTTCGAATAGAGTTTGCTTTTTTCACTTTTGAGGACGACGTGAACCCTGAACCCTGATCCATTTTTTTGGTTAGGTTAGGGCGGTCAAGAATTTTTTTAATATGTTTAGGAATGCTTTGTCTTCTAAAATTTAATGTGTAGTTTTTAGGCTTCACTAATTTCCGCTTTCGATGAGTTCCCCGCACATTCACATTTTTCAAACCCTTTTTTTGTTGGCGTTTATTTTCAGTAGGAAAGTAAGCTGAATCATATGCCATACTAGAACTATAGACAGGGCTACCCTGTGTTATTGGAAGTAATTACCAAGCTATAAAAACATTTGACCATTGTCTGAACAGAAAAGAGACCTCTTTTGTTCAACCAAACTCGTCTAGAATTTGACCTTGTCCTCACTAGTACAGGGCAAAAAATGACCACTGCTTATCTTTCGTGCGTTCCCTCTCTCTCTCTCTCTCTCCTTCTTCCTCCTTCTTTCTTTCTCTTCTTGTTTCTTCTCTCTTCCACTCTCTCTCTATTATTCACTCTTTCTTTCTCTCTCTTTTTCTTTCCCTATCTCACTCTCTCTCTCTCTCTTTCTCTTTCTCTCTCTTTCTCGTGTTCTCTCTCTTTATAGCTCGATTCCTCTTTCTTTCTCTCTCTACCCTCTATTTCTCATTCGGACAGTTTCAATTTATCGTACTTTTCACTCTCCCCCTTAGGTGTGACAGTCTGCGTAGCAAAAGTTCTTTCCCTGATGCTACCAATACATTATATAATGCACTTTCTGTGACTAAGTCTGTTGTACAATAAGTATTTTCTTTTGAAAGAACACCCTGCCATTCATAGCTTACTGTCGTGTTCCGCGCGATTACGTACTGTGTATATTAGCAACTCTTTAGCGTTTAGTTGGCTGTCACCTCCTGGGTAGATAACCAGTTTGTTACCTTGGGCATTCGCCAAAATATTCTATATTCACTATGAGTGGATCTATAAACATTATCATCGTTGCGTTATATTTTTTCTGAAGTACTAAGTCAATTTTTAATTTTTGTAAAAAAAAATATCATAACCCGCGCAAAATTGGGGTAAAGTGGTGTTATGATGGCCCAAAGGCTAAGCTCACATTAGGGAACATTCCCTAAGCTCACATTGGGGAACACCTCCCTACGCTCCCAGTGAGTGGTGAATGAGAACTTTGTACTATAAGGCAGAACACCATCTAGACTATGACTAATCCTCTAGACTTAGACCGAGCCGCAAAACAGTCCGGCTTATAAAATGGAACTTTCAGTTTCTTTGGAAACATTTTGCTCACTTCAAGTTCACTAATCAATAATTTCGAATTGCGCATTTATTATAGGGAGATATTTATAAAGTTTCGTTCGAATTGAGCGCGCTGTATGTATAAGTATATTTACAGTGTAGAACTGTGCTACAGTATTTTCTAAATTTATCAATTATCCAATTATCATTTACAGGTTTGCGGAATGCAATTCATTTTTTTTCTGCTCATTTCCACTTCTCTCGTGAGCGCAAATGTGAGTGTTTTTCTCATCGAATGTTGGTTTTGATTTATATTAGGCAAGGGAAATTGTCCTACCTTGTTTGTATAGAGACAACTACCTTTTTTGCATTTCGGACCGATCAATCCACCACTTTATCACCCAATATCTTCGTGAGTATTGAAATTGAACACTACTTTTTGTATTCCAAATTTTTATTATCCGTTATAGAAAATAAAGAAACAAAAAAAAACAGACACAATTTAAGGTGAACCGATCCCTTTAAAGACTAATGGTTTTCATAACTAAATGTTTATGCGGGCACCGAATAAATGATATCGTGGAAGAGCGAAGCGTCAAGTTGTGTATTACTTGCTATTTGCGGCATGTGATGATTTTGGTGTACTTTACTTGTAAATTTTCATCACTGAGGAAACACGGTCGGTGGGCGGCGCGCTCCATGCCCACTGTTTGAAGGTGGGTCGCGTGCTCTGGGCCCGTTTTTGGGCGCGCGGCCCTACATGGGCGCGACACTTTTCAGCGCGCCGCCTACCGTATTTTGGCGCGCGGCCCACAACTCAAAGTTTACGCTGTTATTTCAGTTCCTCTCGGATAACACTGTGAATATGCGCAGCAATTTCCAATCAAACAGAAGTCAATGCAATGTATTTGATGAATCACATCAATGCCAACAGGTGAGAATATTCGAATACGCTGGAGTTGCTAATTTCTGATGCTTCCTGATTTTTGATTGGCAGCCAACACTAGACTGGGTGGGGGCGGAGCTAGTTATGCTAATTTATTCTTTACTAATGGGGTTTCCAAGTATCCCAAAATTCACTACAACCGTGTTTCTGCACGATACTTGCATAGATAATATGAAAATTTAAAAAATATCGTGTAGATCCAATACTGTAAAGTTTCACCACACTTGGAAACCCCATTACTAAAGTCTCGCCTGAACCTGAAATATACATATATGTATCGGATAACATTCCACACTTCTCGTAAGAAAATGCACTCATCTTTGAGCATTTTAAGTTTAGATAGATGCTTAGATAGACAGGCAAACCATTAAGAAAGTAAGAACTGCGACACAGATAACTTCCGGGTTTGAATGCAAGTAATAAACCAAAAAGGGCAAGGAGCGCTACCTACCCCAATTCCATATACTAATCAATAACCTTTGCATTCCCGGTGGTAATCGATTCCCGTCTCCAACTGATCGCCATTTCCCATCGTTGTGAGTGTCCCCTATCTCATCAATGTGCACAAGATCCACGAGGAGACTCACCACTTCCAGACAAGTGAGTGGAACTTTATTTTTATTTTTTTATTATTTTTTTTATCTTATTCTTAGTGCGGAAACTACCGTATACAAATAATTGTCTACCATTTCTATCTTCGATGTTGCCAAATATAAGAGAGTGTTGGAGTTCCTTGGAAAAAAAACCTTGAATCATACTCTTCAGTACATTGAAAGGGCTTATTCTGCACAGGAATATTTTCACTCTTTTATGTGCACTTTTGTTGGGCAAGCGAAAAGTATGGAAAAACCCGGGGTGTAGTCGGATAGTTGCAGCACGTACCAAAATATCTGAAACTATAAGAAATCTTAGTTTCTAGTCGTAAAAAACAGGCATTTTTTGTATTATAGCGTGGCCGAATTGTTGCCGTTAGATACAAAATGGACTTGATTTGAAGTACTTTTTGGTTAGTTTCTCCCCAAAAAGGTGAATTTGCTTTCTTTCCTTTCTGTAGTATAAGAATCACATTGGAGCAAATTGGGGGACCAGTCTAATAAGTGGGGAAACGGTTCTCACATGTATGGTATTCAAAATTGTAACTTCCGTTTAGTTCACGCAGGCCATCAGCGTTTAAACATTTCAAAGAGTTAAAAAATCTAATGGAAATTCATTAAATAACACATGGGGACTATCGTCATCTACTCGTAGTTGAGAGGGGCCAGCTAGTTGTTCTTTGTTCTAACAATAAGCCTGCACCCTAGATGTAGCATAGTAACGTGCGTGACAGTGCGTATTATACCGCGCAATACTACAACTACAACAAACATTCGTTGTTTTCAAGGATTTTGCATAGTGAAATGTTTCCCGAAACTTTGCCTGGTGCTCTTGAAAAAAATCGTTAGAACCGACCGAAACTCGGTTTTATCCGCCGCGCTGAAAAAGCCAGGCGGGGCATCGGCACCTGAAATGTGCGCGGCGAGGGCGCCATAGTTATAGTAGCGCCGTACGTTCTGGTTTTTCTCCGCTTAATATCCGTCTAGTAACACAGACGTTCATTAGACCATGAAGTTATCTAATTATTGTTTTTAGTTGCGAATACGACTCAACGAAGCAATGGCACAGATGTTCACTTCGATGTGTTCCCTACGACTTATAAAAAGGTGTAAAAGAAAATAGTTCTTCTGAATTCCCTTTGGCTGGCACATATTATTCTGACGTTTCTTTAGAACAACCATGGCTCATCATTCAGTCCAATACATAGGCGATTGGGAGTTGAAAATTTAAAGCGAAATACCGGTCGGTTTTTGAAACGCGTCGAGTACATCAGCATACTTATGCAGCATATGCAAATGAACATAAATTAGAATAAAAAATTGATCTAAATTTGAGCAAATTAGCATAAATACTTAAGAATTATGTTGTCCACGATGCGTTTCGAAAACCGGCCTGTATGTCGCTTTAACAGTATCAAGCTGAATACGGGTAGCGCCTCATTGTCAGCTTTTGTTTGGCTAGCGGCTCATTTTACACAAACTGTAGAGATCCTTGTTTACATTTTTATCACGGCCCAAGACCATTATGGTAGCTGTGAAAATGGTGAACTATCATAGATAATTCTTGATGTATACTGATGTTCGTTTGCTGTGGACTGTTATTTCAGCCCTCATATATGTTTCTTCCGTATTAATAAACTTTTTTCATTATATACATGAATAAATATTCTACGCTTCAAGTGCGCGCTTGTTATTAAACGGAAGTTCGAGGTTCAATAAAAAAAAAACAGTATTTAAACTCCAGTTTATGACATGTCCCGTGCTGTAGGCCACTAGTTCCAGATGGCAAATTTCTCGATTTCTTCTGAGGCCTTAGGCTTAGGACCAGTAAGGGATCGCCCTCGAAGGTGGTGATTTCAAATTTCAAAAGCGGTCGCGAGAAAAATCCTGAAGAAAATAAATATAAAGCTGAATTGCTTACCACTACGAACCACTAAACTTGGAGCTATTGTGAAACATGGAAGTTTATTTACAGTTTATTGAAGTTTAGTGAAGTACGGTTTATACAACACTGAAGTTTATTTACCGTGGAAAAAAGTCTTGAATGCAAAGCAAGGTGGATGTATCAATCAACACCTTCCCTACTTTCATAAGAAGTCAACCAATTTTTCTGTCAGACTAAAATTTAAAATTAGCAATACAGCAGACTTTCCTTTAATAAACTTTCTTATTCGTCTGGAATACATATTAGAAAAAAATATGTAGGTCAATGCATGTAATCTGTAATCATGCCATGTTCTGAAACTAATGAAAATCTACTCTTATAAAAGGTATTCAGAATTTAGTGGAAAGCACACACGGTCTATAAATCACTACTGGCTACTGTTTATAGTCTATTATACCGTTTCTTCCTCCCTACCTTACCTTTTTACCTTGTTTTGCCCATGTTACCTGTTTACCTTACGTACCTTATCTTGTTACCTTCATATCTTACATGCCTTACCTTGTTACCTTGTTACCTTGTTACCTCATATACCTTACCATGTTCTGCTCTGGAACCGTGTGGTGAATATGATTTCTGGAAAACGAGCACCACTGCGGTTTGAATGTCTTTACTTTAGTTATGAGATTCCTGTTCGCATTCATGCTGTTCGCCTGCCTCTTCGCTGTGTCCTTTGCCAAGGAGAATCCGGCGACTGATGCTGTTTTGAATGCTGCTGCTGCACTTGAACAACTGGCCAACGTTACTGGTACCGACGGTGGCGACAGAAAGAAAAGCAAGTTTTCATCTTATTCAAAGCAACCTCAACCGTAAAATAAACAGTATTGAGTAGATGATGTGAGTAGAAAACAATCTGATCATCATAATAAGATTCCATTTCAGAAAGTATTATCGGTGCGCTTATGCAACTGGTCCAGATCATTGGCTAAAAACTGTGCTCAAAATAAAATATTGTATTTGAAAAATGTTTTGTTTTTCAAAGAAGCTGAAGACATAAAAATACACACTCTCTAAATTTAAAGGGACAGGCCCATCAAAGTAAACCTATATTTACGATACGTTCATAATGATTATAAAGCAATTTTATTACAATATATACAAACTAAATTTCACCTTCGTTCACCCTGGGAAACTTTTTTCCGATGCGCTCAACGCATATGTATACCGTAAAACGGAAATTTCCAAGCTGCCTATGCAAATTTATCGTAAAATTAGACTGCGATCAAAATTTGCGTATACGGCTTTAAAATCTGCAGCTTTACGGTATACATATGAGTTGAGCGCATCGGAAAAAAGTGTCCCAGGGTGAATGAAGGTGAAATTTGGTTTGTATATATTGTAATAAAAATGCTTTGTAAACAGTATGAACATCTCGTCAACATAGGTTTAATTTGATGGGCCTGTCCCTTTAAGTACACATTGTATGTATATGTTCAAAAACCACACGAAGACGCACATCAGTTCGTAATTTGTATGTCGCAATAAATACAAGATTGTATAGAAAAGACCAGAATTTAAACGTGTTCTGGATTCGTGGAAGCATGTTAGTAAATTGCTTCGGCACCTTCACTGTGGAACTTCTATGGGCCTGCGTCCTAGGTCATTGTTTAGGGGCGCTAGTGCGCCGGAAGCGCGCCACAAGTGCGCGAAGCTCTTTACAGTGGAAAGTGAAAGATACTCATGCACAGGGAAGAGCGTATTGAATCCTACGCCAGCGAAATGACACTTGTAACAGTTTGGTAGTTTCCTCTTAATTAAACCTATTTATTGTAACATTGTCGGTGTGCTCCTTGATCTCACTAAAATCGACACCAACAAGTGATACTTAGTTGGTTGCTGAAACATCTACAGTAAGTGTAACAATATAATACAAAACTTTCATTTAAAGGGATGGGCTCACTACAAAATCACCTTGTTTTTATGCTTTAGTTTGATTGTACAAAGGTAAAATTAAACAAAGAGCATAAAAAAAGTTTCTTGAATTACTCCCTAGGGAAGATATTAGGTAAAAAGGGTGAGTATTGATCGATCTCCCGATAACATGAGTAAACAAGATAAACTAGGGAAGCTAAGAGATATGGCTGAAACACACTGTTTTTCATTGTTTTAAGTAAAATAAACGATGAAAACTACAGTTTATTTTGCTCAAAACAGTGTGTTTCAGCAATATCTCTTAGCTTCCCTAGTTTATCTTGTTTACTCATGTTATCGGGAGATCGATCAATACTCACCCTTTTTACCTAATAACTTCCCTAGGGAGTAATTCAAGAAACTTTTTTTATGCTCTTTGTTTAAGTTTACCTTTGTACAATCAAACTAAAGCATAAAAACAAGGTGATTTTGTAGTGAACTCATCCCTTTAAAGCATAATACCGGCCGGTTTTTGGAACGCATCGTGGACAACTGCATTCATGTTCATTTGCAATTTATGTTCATTTGCGTAAGCTGCTGGTCTACCGGATATGTCTCAAAAAAACCGGCCGGTATTTCGCTTTAAGCTTTCCAATAATATAGTAGTATTATGTTTGTGTACATAATAACATTAGGCTTATTATTATTATGCAGAAATGTCGTTTTCAGCTGCCGGATTACACACGTGCAACTGAGGGAAGATGATTGATGAGCCAGGAGACAAATAGGAACTTTGATTTGGTTTTGCTGATTTTTTTGTCAAAATGACGTGCTCTTTTGTTTTTCAAGTTTGTTTCTTTGTATTCCTCTTATCCAACTGAATTGAAACCCTAAAGGCCTAAAGGTATCATTTCCTTTTTCAGGGGAGGATATGATATGGCCGTTCCGTTTTTTATACATATACCAAGTACCAAGTACCCTAGTTTTTCATTAAATATACCTTAGGTACTCTTATACTTTTATACATATACCTTAGGTACTCTTATACCTTTATACATATACCTTAGGTACTCTTATACTTTTATACATATACCTTAGGTACTCTTATACTTTTATACATATACCTTAGGTACTCTTATACTTTTATACATATACCTTAGGTACTCTTATACTTTTATACATATACCTTAGGTACTCTTATACTTTTATACATATACCTTAGGTACTCTTATACTTTTATACATATACCTTAGGTACTCTTATACTTTTATACATATACCTTAGGTACTCTTATACTGTCTAACTGCTGACGACGAAGAGTAAATGGTAGTACTACTTCGCATAGATACATGGATATATTTAGTTCTACGGCAGACTTCCGGACTAAAACACATCATACGGCAAACGTATGATGCGATGTACTTTCAAGCACCGTATCAGGAACAGGAACACAACTCTCTCTCTATCTTTATTGCAGTCTGACGACCTCTCCTCTCTCTCTCTCTCTTTCTCTCTCTCTCTCTCTCTCATCTTTCTGTTTTTGCAGTAAATGTGATCTGGAGAAAACTCTCGATATCGTGTTCGGATCCTTGTCCGATCCTGTCCCAATCGTGTCCAATTGTGGTGGGCCGTTCTCTGACTCTCTCAGCAATTCGGTGATCTAAGAGATCTCTACTAAGACCCATTTCTCAGCCGTTTCCTCAATCAACACGCTCTCTCGTCGCTTTAATTCGTTGCCGCACGGCCGCATTACGCTAAGATACAAAAGCAGAAGTGGAAAGAAGAAGAAAGAAGAAGTGCTAATCAAACATTGTACCTCTCTGATTCCCTTTCCTTGTCTCTCTCTCTCTGTCTGTCTGTCTCACACTTTCTCTACCTCTCCCTCTTTGTCTCACTCTTTCCTTCTCACCCTCTCTAACTCCCTCTCTATGTCACTATTTGATTCGGCACTTGTGAATGTCTGAGATCTCGACTGATTATGTTATGCTAATTCGCTTAATCTCATCCGTAACATTCTCATTAGAGGCCCTAACGGTAGACTAGGCTCTGGTTTCAGCTGAGGCTTACTCTCGCTTGTTACAGAATGTTCCCGTAGAACTGTCCTTTCTGTTAGAGTATAAACAACTATAAGATAAACTAGAACGCTTTGCACGATCTCCTACGAAAAAAAATTGTTTTCTTTAATAGGCCCTTTTTCTTACTCTCATTGGCCGTATATTCCATTTTCTATTCTGTATTGCGAAAACATTTTATTGAATCGTTTGCCTTTGCCTACGCTTTGCCATCTGGAATAGAGAAAGCGTTTATTATATTTATTATCCTAGAGGGAAAACAACGGAGGAAGAAAAAAATGAACAGCTTAGCTTAGCCCTCAATTGTTCATTATTTTATTTTCTCACTATTTTTCCTTAATACGTGTTCAGGTAATTCCTTGCGTTTACTGGCCGAACATTTCGTTTTTTTTCGCACTTCGTGACTTATTGCATTAGAACATCTCTGTGGTGTATGTATTCGCGTCTTATACCTGTCGATCCCTACTTTGGCTACTACTTTTTTGTCCTTTTTGTAAGCAACTGTACATATTTAGTTCCAGTTTTACTTACATCTATAGCCTCAAACCTACCGCTTCTATGGCCTGAACTTATTCTGAAAGCCTGTCACAAAATCATTCGTAAACCATGGGGAAACCAAATCTCCCATGGATTCCCATGGAGGATAACGAGGTCCCCGGCCGGGCACATGCTGCACCTAAAAGTACCCCAAATCGTACCGTATCCCGGGTGGAGCGTCGAAGATCGATTCACGGAAGCGTACGGTCGCGGTCCTTTGATGGCCGTCTGGATCTGGAAACGCTTCCGGAAGAAAGAGAAGAAGAAGTCGAAGCGGCTGAGAAGGTTTGTGTCTTAGGACGTTAACGGTTTTACAGTACAATTACCAAAACACAACATATTTTACTTACATTTCACAACAAAAGCAGCAGTAGTTTTCTAATCGGAGTAATCAAGAATGTCCTTTTTCGAAGAATGGTACCTAAAGTAATTGTGTATACGTAATCGAACAATACGGGAGACTGATTGTATGATATAGTGATATATACACGACCTATTCACTCTTAGGTTCTTAATGGAACTCTTAGCAGGCGGTATTTTGAGTGTTGCCGACCCGTTTCTGATGAGGTGACAGATTCTACTCGGAAATAAAGAACAAAAAAAATCGAGACGCGAAAATGTAATAAAAATCGAATATTAAATCAGAAACTTTTTCAGGAAGAGGAATCACGTCAACAAGAAGATAATATAGCAGTTGTACGCTTGCGAGAACCGTCTCCCGTTAAACCTGGCGTTTCAGAGCACAGACGGGTAAAGGCTTAACTTTTGTCAATATAATAAATCTAGAGTCCATCCAACTAATAAGTCACCACATTTGACACGTATCGTGTCCAACATAAAAATAAGGTTTCACCAACAGCCTAACCTTTTCGCTCAATTTCAAATTTTGACATTGCAAGAGCCGCTCCATAATTCATAAATTACCTAATTCAAGGAATGCTTCTCGGTGTGTGGCAGTTCGCCGGCAACTCGCGGTAAGGTTCGCTCTATTGCCCGACATTTATCGGAACGGCAGCGGGAGCGGAATAGAGAGACTAGACCGGAGAACGCGAGAAATAGCATGCCGGATTTTAAGGTAATAGATACATGCATTGCGTCTAGCATGTCTTTTTAATAAATAATACTATATAACATGCATCACAATCTGATGTGATGAAGAGAAACCGCTGTTAAAATACAGGCACCAAAGAAAAATATATACAAACAAAATATCTGCCAACGTTTGGTGAGAAATTGTGTGCGAGCAAATACCTCCACGTCTTTCCAGGGTGGCATATATTTGTCTTATTGTTATATGAGTAACAACTAGACAACTTTTTCTTACATATACGTATTGTCTCCAGGTATCCTCCATATTTTGCCAAAAAAACTCATACATACATATGTATAGCATATATTTCTAGATAATAAAAAAACTGACACTTCCACAAAAAACCGATATTTGAGGATATATCATTTATGCTAACCATGTGAATATGTGAATTGCTACGGGAACACCAAAGGGAGAGACAACGAGAGAGTAGTGCGAAAGGGAAAAAGCCTTACAGAGCAAAGGGAAGAGAGAAGAGAGAGAGAGAGAGAGAGAGAGAGGTGAGAGAGAGAGTGAGAGCAAAAGGAGAGGGAGAGAGAAGCACAGAAAGCCACCGACTTGGCGCGAAGAAACCTTACCGCAAAGCAAAGCGCGCCCTGTTAGGTCGGCCAGCAAAATGCCCATCCAGTTTCTTGCGGTCATTTTTCCGCGCGTTTGGGGTCGAGAGTAGGAGATTGGGTCATGGGCAGATCCAATTCATTCAATCGTTCTTTCTTCTCCCGGGAGTTATTTCCCAGCCGCGGGAAAAGAAACACAACCTTTGACTTTTATATTCGATCCGCTAATTTCTCGTAATGACTATTCGTGGCATACACGACAAGAAGGTAAATTATTTTTATGGTGTTTCTTTGTTCAATTCTCAGTCCAGATGTGAACGTCTGCACGTGTTTTTCAAGAACGGAATCGCGCAGTGTTTACTTCTTGTGGACTGATCTAGCAGCACATTTTATAACAATAAAATCATAATACTCCGTGTCAATAGGTTAAATATGCACCGAAAACTTAAAGCGAAATACCGGACGGTTTTTGAAATGCATCGTGGACAACTGCATTCTTATGTATTGATGCTAATTGGGGTCGAATTGGGGTCTATTTTTTATGCTAAATTAGGCTCATTGCTTATGACGCTTAAAAACGTTGGTGTGCTCCATGCGTTTCAAAAACCGGCCGCTATTTTGCTTTAAATTCCCTTTTCAGGCTTTCCAAAAATTGGAGGCCTCCCGTGATGCGAGTGTGACTCCGAGCAGTGCCAACTCAACAGGACACAGAAGCAGCAATGCATCGGATCCCAGCAAATTGCTACCAAGGTTCGTAAAGTTACTTTAGAAAAAATATACTGTTACCTACATTTTTTCAATTTACGATCAGAAAGTTGAATGCAACAATACGATTATGAGTTGGCTCCCTGGATAGCTTGTGTACGCACTTCCATATTACGGTAGGCTGTATTCAATGTGGTTTTCGGTCAAAAACCGTTTTCCGATCCGATAGGTCCAATTCGTTCTTTCTTCTCCCGGGAGCTGTTTCCCATCCCCAGAAAAAGAAGCATCTATATTATATGAATATCTTTCTACTTACCAGCTCTCTACCAAGTTAATCATATAATATCTAAAGGTTCACAATATTTGCACCAAAATTGAATCTGAATCCACACTCATATGGAGTTGAATTTGCCTTTAAAGCGAAATACCGGCCGCTTTTTGAAACGCATCGTAGACCATTGAATTCTTACGTAATTATGCAAAGTTACTCGAAGTTAGCTCGATTTTTTATTCTCATTTAAGTGCATTTGCACAGCTGCATAATAATGCTGGTGTACCCGATGCATTTCAAAAACCGGCTGGTATTTCGTTTTAATCATATCCAAAGTGAAAGCTCTAATTGTAAGTTCAAACCCTTTTCGCGCCACGCGCGCCACCTCAACGCACTGTTGAGATTGTTTGTATTTGTTATGCTTTTCACTGCGCCGATGTGTCCTATGCTGCAGGGTTCGACGAGTGTTTGCTTATGACTCCGGGCCCACCCCGTAAACCGTCCGCTAGAAGCCGCTTATTACGCCTCATTTACACCCTCCTTTAATCTTTTATGCTAATTTTAATCAGATATTGACTTGTGTGATGATCTATAGTATTTTGAAATCACCCACTGCTGTTTATATTTACATGATGGGCTAATTTATTAAAAAAAAAACAAGCTCCGATGCGTATTTATTTAAAATAAGTTGTTAATTTAATCGATGAACGCTTTTTTCAAAATCCTAATCTTTCAAAGGTGATGCAGCCAGGATTTTTCCGATCTCTAGCCTCTTTTGTATCATAAAATTCATTAGAGTGGGATTTATGGACGTGCTCCATCGCTTGCCAATATTCTCGTTACTGTACTGCCGTAATACTACTAAGAGAAAATCGTCGACTTAAAAGAAATGTTACATGGGAACATATGTAAAAAAAAACTAGAACAAGGTACGCCTCTTGATGATTCGCAGTCGTAAATTAATAATTCAAAAATATCAATTGTTAGATACTCCTTCCAGAATATTCTCCTTTTCTTGTTGAATATCATCTTCACTCTGTCAGGCTAAAATTATTTATAAATATTTATCTGTTAATCTCCCCCACCATATCTAAGATCTCCTCCTATAGTGTACTCTTCTTCCCTTTCTGGAAGAGGGAATGACCCTCCCTGTGAACTTTATCCAAACTCATGACATCCAACCGTCTACCATATATTCGTCGACTATAAATCCCGAACACAAATTTTACTCGGTACGGATTCCGAGGTCCACCTACAATAGAAGCGCTGGAGCTGAAAGGTGATTTTGTTCGAATCTTACCAGAGGCCGGTTAAAATTTACAGGAGACACCTGTAACCTACCACAGCGGTAAATTTTATTGGAACCGGTATCAGCTCAGAGTTCCGCTATGTCTAAGCCAAGATTTTTGGGTTAATTCTATTAAAGACACAGCCCAGCCCGCTAAGGAAAAGTTTTCCGGCGAAGACTGAATACGCCATATTATCTGGTATTATCACATTTTCTGATAACTTCTAACAACGAGCACTGGGGGTTCACCTGGCCTTCACTGAGAACTTTGAAAGTAGTGCGCAATTAGGATGGAAGACTAAAATCTATACACATTATCTTCACAGACACATTGTGTCAATAAAACATTAATGTTTCTAATTTTTCAATTTGGTACTGTATTCAGGTCTCCATCACAATTCTACGCGGGTCGGTTTGTTCCACATGGGTCTCTGATGGTTTATGACCCAATGCACTTGGCCAACGCCTACCGTGGTTCCTATCAACAACATCCGGAATACAGTAACCCTGTATGGTAAGCACTTACTGTATTTGTCTCTTAGAAATGAGCGCTGGCAACCTACCGTACGCACAGCACACTGCTAAGGGATGTAAGTTTCCTAAAACGTCTTACGCACAGCACACTGCTAAGGGATTGTGTTTGTAAGTTTCCTAAAACGTCCATCTACATACTGCCAAACAATGATGCATCTTACTGTATAGGTGAGACTCTATAGATTATCGATTAGATGCAATACTGATGGAAAATAGAAAGTAAAGAAATACAAATGTGTGTAGCGGTACGCGTAACAGTATAACGGTGTACGTCAGAAATATAATCTATTATTTCCCGACGAAACTCGGAAATAAACAGTACACTTTGGGTAATTCCTGTAACTCGACCCAATTTGTAGTGTTCAGGTACCCTCTCCCAGCTCCTCCCCCAGTGTTCGTGCCCCTTGGACCTCCGGTCATACAGACACATCCACAGAAACTTGTACGTGTTATATAATTATTTACAATACCCCATGACCTCATGTTTGCAGTATTTAGCTTTGGTCCTACACGTATTTTTTTGAAATCGGCATGTTACAATGAGATCTCTATTCTCTGGTCCTCAGGCCCGCAGCGCGGACATGCGAGTCCGCGTCCGCGGGAAATGATTGCAAATTTGCACTGAAAAAATCGACACAGAGAGAAACGAGCCCGCTCTCTTTTCTGCGTCTTCGCCTTTCTTGCCAAAAATCCATATCTTTCCCGTCGACGCGGATTCGCATATCCGCGCTGCGCTCCTGTGAACGTAGTTTATTCATGGTTTGTAGGCTCGAAGACTTTGCCCTATACCATGATCTAGGCAACTCGTTACTAATGTTATCACCATGTAGTTTCCACTTCTGATATAGTTAGGTCTGATCTGAGGCCGTATTCACTAACACACAGGGAGCCCTCCCTAGGTTCACGAGCGCTCTGAATCGCTTCTGCTCTCGCACTCTCTACGCACTCAGCTCCTTGGGAAGGCCGGGGCGGGCTCTCCCTGCACGTTGGTGAATAGTGAATACGGCCTCTGCTCTCGCACCCTTTAGCTCCCTGGGGAGGGAGGGCTCCCTGTGTGTTGGTGAATACGGCCTCGGATCCACAATAAATAAATAAACACATTCTAGTATGACTACGAGGACCAATCGAGTGGATGTCGCGATGTGTGTTGTGCCGGTGTCGCACAACTTCTCTGGACAGTCATCAGCATAGTTCTAGTCGGAATCATTGCCGCACTTTTATTAACATTATTCGTCGTCTGATACTTTATTTTCTACTTACCAACCCACTTCGTTGATCTCATTATTAAGGCCCGGTGCCCAGGAAACCAAAGGCAAGCTTAGGGCCTGACAATAACAAAAACTATATGAATTTTTACATTTTCAACTGTTAGATCCTCTCCATAGGGGAGTAGATATTCTCTAATTATGCCAATAAATGATTGCTAAAAAAAACCTTACCAAGGGCACCCGAATCATATCAAATTTACTACGCAAATAGGACCAAACAGCTGACATCATAAGCATGAACAGATTTTTTAAGACCAAAAACCACCAGATAATCATGTTTCACACCAATTACTTATTAATACCACTTTCATATCACTTTACAGTTCCAATAATCAACCATCAACATGTCCTACACACACAAAATAACGAAACTCGAGACTTCCAAATTTATTTATTTCATTTTTATTTACATTTTGTGTATATTTTTCATTCTGTTCTACAATAAAAAGCATGTCACAAGTTCTAGTAATTAAATGTGAGGTAAATCGCACTATAAATAGAGCAAAAAATTCATTCAAATAAAGTAAAGTCAGAAGTTGAACGTATTACGTATATCACAAACAGAGAATCGGTTGAGCTCAACCCAAGCCAACAGGTAATCCTAAAGGAAAAATAACAAATAATATAAACTAATTATAAACAAAAACCAATTCGAAAAAAAAATCATGAAGTAATTTAGTTTACCCTTAAAAAGAAAATAAGCCCTATTTTATTATTAATACATGTTCAGCTTCCACTTACAGTTTAGAGATCCTCATTCCGAAAAACAAGTCTAGAAATATAGGAACTTCGTCTACTTTCTAATGTAACCACGAAGGTATGCTTACGGTATACTATAAACTAATTATAAATACAGACAAACCAATTCGAAAAATCATGTGTTCATTTCTACTTGTAGAGATAATAATATGAACTTGAAGACTGAGATCATTTCAAATTAGAGACTGACTAATGGCAAAAAATGTCACAATAGGATATCTAGTCATGTTAAAGCGAAATGCCAGCCACTTTGGAAAATTTGCACATGATAAGCAAATCCTATGTATCCTATGCTAATTTTGTACGATTGCCGTGGACGATCGTACAAAATTAGCATAGGATACATAGGATTTGCTTATCATGTGCAAATTTTCCAAAGTGGCTGGCATTTCGCTTTAATGACAATGACCCAACAATAAACCTGACCATCAGAAAGACCGTGAAGAAGGTAAGAAGGTGAAACCGTGAAAAAAGAAGGTTTTTCAGTAAAATAGTGTTTTCGTTTCCTACACAAAACAGAATACTCTAATGGCCAGCACAATAAAACAGAACAATTATTGTAAAATAGAACTAAACAAAGACACATACCGTAATCTACAATAGCTCAAAATAACTCAAAAAAAAAAATAGGATAAACAATAGTGCGTATTATTAGATTCTAGATTCTATATCGAATCGATATATCTAACAGTAAGTGGACTAAAAGGGCACTTCATTTCCGATAGGGATATATATACTATAACCGAGAAAGAAGCCAAGATCCTTACTCTTGATATGACCACTCCTACGAGAACATGAGCCTCGTTAGTGTAGGCGAGGCTGGTGAGTGATGGTGTCTCCGTCTACGGCTTGGTGCAGCGGGAGTAGGCTGGAAATGAAATCAAACAAATGACCTTCAAAATAATCTCAAATTTATCGCCATAACTCAAGGCGAGGTAAATTAGAAAACGAACCAAAGGAACTAGGTCAAAAGGCCAAACGAACGAGGTTTGTTTTGCTTCAATACGATAATACGTCCACTTCCCCTTCGGCATATCAAACAGCATTGAAACATTGAAATATTCAGTCACAAAAAAGTGAACATGTGATGGCCAAGGTCACAAGGTCACGTTCCAGTAACGATAGTTCGACTTCGACTGAACAGAATGGACAAAAGAAAACCAACCGTCGTTGTCTGAATCGTGTCCACAGTCTGCGAGAGAAGGTGTGCGTTGAGTGCATTCAGTTTCGGAAATGCCTCACTAACTCCCTGTCCAATGGCCTTGTTGAAAGGACCATGGGCCTCAGTGGGCCGCCTAGCCTAAACGGAGTTATTCTTTGCCTTTACGATTAACAAATATGCATTCACGATACCTATTAAGCCTCAAAAGACTTTAACGCCCACCAACGGAAAACTTGGCACTATGCCCATAGCTCATACTCAAAAAAAACCAGCTTGACGGTGCGTAGGAACAGGTAGCATACATACAGACAATACACACTATCTTGAAATAACCAAAACCAAACACTGTAGTTAATGAACAAAATTATACCTGCGTGTGAAATTCGCCGAGTAACATTTGAAGTTTACTGGTGTGAACTGGTGGAAGAGCTCCCGACTGAAAAACTTTTGTTTTTGTTTTTAACAAGGTACTCTTTGCTTTACAGAAATAAGGAGGCTTAAAAAGTATATCCATCATGTTTTTGAAAAGTAGAGAGAACGAAAAAAACCAGTATCATCCACGTACATGAACTGTCTGTAACAAAACCAAATTATCACCTATTAGCTAGTTAACGCTAACGCTAGCACCGTAACACCCATAATAACTTTCAAGTAAAAATACAGCCAATTAATTAACCTGTAAATCTGTTCCGCCAAAAATTGTTCTATCTCTACAAGTTGCTCACTTTACATTAAAGTTAGAGGTGCGACAATATGACACTAAGTTCCAACATTGCAGTACAATATGAATATACTTACTCTTTGAAACAAACTACTCCCTAGCTACAACACGATGACAAGTTCTAAATTCAACATCGAGATTGTCAAAATCAATACGGTAAACGCAAGAACAAGTCAGCCAACCTCTAACAATTGATTGATCAAGGTAATTGCTCTCTCGCACGCTCCAAGCTCCTTGTATAATTCCATGAGCAAAAAGAGTCCCTCGTGTAGATAGGGACATTCAGGGATCACGTCTTCCAGAAGTAGCACCGCCTCTTCCACCTTTAACAAAATGCATACATTAATTGTTGCAATAAGATATTTTCGAAATGGCCTAGTGGCCAATGGGTGAATGGGGCAATATAGTGTAAAGAAAAATTGGAGAAATACCAAATAAAGCGGGCACAACGCCCCAAGTATTCAGAACCTGGAACGATGACAATCGACAATATGATCATTTGACCATGTAATTGTTCCACATATCTATATTCTACGAAACATTGCAATATTTAGTCCAACTGGAATAGAAACAGTCGGACATAACTGTGCACGCGACTGGTGTAAATAATACAGTACGATAAGATGTGCCGCCGGTCACCGATTCCCAGTTGCATTTCGGAAAATGACCGATCGTCTCGTCTCACCGACATATTCCACATAGTAAAGCAACAGGTATCTCAACAAGTCTGTTTGTTTAAAGCAAAATACCTGCCGGTTTCTGAAACGCATTGTAGACCACTGAATTCTTACGCTATTATGCAAAGTTACTAGAATTTAGCTCGATTTTTTAGTCTAATTTATGTTCATTTGCATAAGCTGCATAAGAACTCTGGTGTACTCGGTGTTTCAAAAACCGGCCGGTATTTCGCTTTAATAAATTAAACTAACCTTCGGCTTGATATTGCTGCCGTCCTTGGATAACAGCATAGCCTTTAGAACCTTGACTCTAGGAGTATCACCACACTGTAATTGAACTTTTTCCACGAGAGATTGTGCTTTATCCATCCGGTCCTAAAATAAAAAGCAATACATTTTGGAACAAAAAAGGTAGAGCATAAATTTCATACACAAATAGTTTGGTATGAGATGGCGAGCATACTACGGATTGGGCCGTTAATCTAAGCCGTAGAATACATTACTAAGTCATCAAACATAAAGAAACGTTCACAGCACCGCTAGCAAATAACTCCGATTCTTCATTACGATTACTAAACTTCACACAATAGTTACAATTAATAGTGGGAGCACATCATACATCATACAGAACAGATCAACGCCAAAATACAAAATACAAGAAAAAAGAAAAAAGAGTAAATCAAAACAATCACTTACATAACTCAAATAGATACCGAGAAGTACTTCGTACGCGTCCATCTGCTGCGGATCATCCATTAAGACTTCGGTCAAATGTTTGACTGCTTCGTCATACTTTTCTGAATTGGCAAGATTATTTTAGCAGAGCACCATTCATTTATTCATTAAACCGGCACCAGGCTAAATAGCCACAACTTTACATCCGTACCATTGTTTATGCACCATGTACTAAATATAGGGAAACGGTGGAAACAAACTGATCAAACTACATATTCATTGGTATAAGTATAATTTACGTCCGACGTCCCATTCGACTTCCAGTTTACAATATCAGATATAACTTCAACAATAAATAATCAAAATAATGGAATAAACACCTTTATCAGCTAAAATTGAAGCCTTGAGTATCATCGCATGGGCATTTGGCCGCACAGGACCCATTGTTGTGGCTCTGAAAAACAGTCGAATAAATATATGAATTGTTTAATTATAAAATAAATATATGTTTTTTTAAGTGTTAGCTCCTCTCCACTCAATGAAACATGAAACAGAATTTACCATATTAAAAACCTTCGTACAAATAAACTAAGCAAAATAAAACAATTGTGCTCTTAATTTCCGCACACTCTCCAGCTGCTAAATGTAACCTATAGCATGATCCATTTACATTACAGTAGCCTAGTTACACGTTACACCTCACTGGATGTTCGACTCTCCTTTTAAAACGAAAGACTTGGTAATAATTAAAGCAAAACCCACTTATATGCGAATTGGAGTGCTCTTTCCAGTTGGTTGCATTGTCGCGCCATACATGCCAGGGATACATATGTTTCCACTGCGTCCTTATTTCGGTTACACATTGCGACGGTCAATTGGTTAAGATCCTTGCTCTCTTCATCCTCAAACCAAAATTGCTTTTCTTGCTTTTACTCACCAAGAGAAAGCCGCTAGCTAAGCTGAATCTCAGACCCCCATTCATAATCTTAGAATTCAGAGTCGTTAATAAGGCAGGGCTCGATGAGCGCCCTTTGATTTGATCAACTTTTGTGCATTAAAAAAGTTAAAAAAAAACAGAAGCAATCGAAACGTTATGTTCTAAGTTCACCATGATGCACAAATGTAAAAAAAAAGTAAACCTTTGAAAATTACCTTAGACATTAAGCACGCGAGCACATCCATACCATTGGTTAGGTCATTGTTTTGTTGAAAAGCCTTCCACAAATGCGTTTTCGCCTCAGTCCGTATTCCTTCTCGATTGCACATTAGGCCCATCTCAACCAGTATGCTAAAACAGAAGAATGAAACAAGAAAATTTTGATAATTCCTTCACGGCAATAATCACCTTTGACCTTGACATGTCGCTGATTACTGACAATTTTGCACGAAATCAGAAAAGCTACATTTCCGCCAAAAACTTCAATTTGGCTACAATTCTTCATGTAATCTCCATGTCAAACAAAGGCAGAGACACTCCACACTCCCAAAATTCAGGGGGGACGACGTTTTTACACCAAATCAGCATCCAAAAATCATAATTCTTTTGAAATTCAACGAACGCCAAAAAGTACTAACAAACAAACTCACTGTGGTGTGATAAGTGTGTGTGGTAGGGATATAAAGTATTTGACTGCACTGGCGGGTCCTTTTGCTGATTGAATGGCCATCGCTTCCAAGAATCCGGTCATTCCTCCATCAGCACACGGAAAAGGCTGAATAATCGATGTTACATTAATAGAGTAATACATATACAAAATACGAACGATATTGGAGCACAGCTTAGATAGATACATTAACATTAACTACGATCCGAACCACAAATACTGTTAGTAGTTAGTAGTTAGTACAATGTCGTTTACGCCACAGAAAGGTTCGGGAGCGAATAGAAAGTGCAAAACTTCTCAATGCAATAAAAGAAAGCCATAAACCCCACCGGCACTGGTTTCCCATGTTTTATCAAATCGATTTGGCAGCTGAGCGACAATGGACACGCAGAAACAACTTCGCTGCAATGGAAATGTTTTCAAATCTATAGATAATAGATACGAACAATTAACATCAGCAAATCAAAATGAGATATAAAAAATAATAATGGGTGGGTTGGAACCGGGATCCAGATTCGGGCCGGATCACGAATCAATCCCGGATCCGGATTTGGAACGTTCAAATGTTCAAATCGAACAAGAACTACTGCACCGGGTACGGCATAACATGATTAGCATACACTAAATAGAGTGGGGTTGTCAGGGGACGTCGAAATAAAATAAAAACAATACATAGACTATTTACGATTCACATTATTCACAAGAAGTTTCAAGCTAGTGTCCATACTTATGAATCATCCAAAATCAAATTGCAAGCAAACCTTGCTGCCTCCAAGTAACCCGTTGCAGCGGAAGATCCGCGTAGCCTTCGAAGCTTCGCAATCGCGTATTTGACCTAAGATATGCTAGATATGAGATTTCCAGATCGGCAAAACAAAACTTAAACCTGTCAGTATCCATATATAGGAAACAAATATATGCGCTTGCGAGACACAAGGCAAACATAATTGAAGCCCGAAACTGAAACTCATCGCTAAAAAAATAGGGACATAGAGCATAGAGCAAAAGAAACGCAAAGCTAGACGCCCGCTAAAAGTTCTGAAACGGAAAGGAGGCTCACCTTAAGGGGTGCTCCTGCGAGAGGGACCTTTGATAAAATTGCTTCCGCTTCATCGAATCGTTTTAACCGGATCAGGCATTTGTGAAAGCGAAAACGCACTTCAGTTTCGGTGAAGTTTGCAGGCAACTGAAGAAAAAAGGCATACACATAAGCAACCAAAAACGCTAACATTCTGACATAGACATTCCTTAGTGTTGGCATTTTCAAAACTCGACTCAACCATTCTCGCATAGAGAAAACTATGTTTCACTTTCACACATCATCATGTAGGTATTATATATCTACGTAAGTAGTTTCACTTTTTTGTTTCTCTTATATTTATTTTCGTTCGCCATATTATACCGTTTTTTTTTAATAAATAAAAAAGTGTTCAAAAACATACAAAAGAAACGGAATATATTATTATTCAGTATTTATTAAGAAAAAACTAACCTTTCCGGAAATGGTCTTTGGAAGTGCTTTGAATAGTTGTAACGCAGCAGCATAGAGCTGAAAAGAAGAAACGTTATATGTTGTCTAACATAACAAACCAACGGAAGAGCAACTAATTTCCCAGATAAAGGATATGGAACAATGGAACGCGGATGCGGAAGTCGGATTCAGTTTCGGTAACAAAAAATACTCACACGCTTCGCCTCCTGAAGCCCATCAAGCTCAAAGTAAGCATCCGCAACCGCGACCTGAAAAAAACGTAACCAAACGAGACCGATCTACCCAAGCAGTACTAAATTTCAACTATCCAGGTTTGGAGAATATCGAGAATGTAATTGTATGTGTGATGAATGTATGCCTGAATTAAGCGGCTATGTTATTCGCGGGCTAGGCTTGATTGCGTACTATAAAAAGTATCTCTGAACACATTTTAAGTGACTTTCGGACCTCATTTTAGGGGGCTAATATAAAAGAAAATGGATAATATTTAGGACAATTACCAACCAATGTAATCACTTCATTCCTAGCACTATCCGTCTTATCTGCGGCTGTATTATACATTAGTACGACGTCATCATAGAGCTCACGAGAGTAAAGTTGCTGAATGGCTTCGAATAGCTTCATTCTGAAAAAAACGGATAAGCTTTCAGTCGTGTAGGCAATTGGCAAACAGACGTACACCACATATAAAACTTTACACTGACTCACATAATTGCTGCTAAAACTAAGTTCTTAGAAAAATAAAAGCTAACAAATAAGTTTTAAAAGAAAACACAATTTGGCAATGAATTGGAATGGAAAAAAATGAAGAAAATATGCATTCTACTGTAGGATCGTGTACAGAAAATACAGTACATCATTGCGAAAGGTGCGTTTTACTGTATTATAGTGTACAGAAAACACAGTATGTCCACACATTTTGTGGCGTTTTATTTATTTCAAAAAATTTCTTTCAATTTGGAATTTTGTATTTTATTTTATTTTAGACTGAGTTCATTCATTCGTTCGATTCCGGGTACTTCGAATCCATATCTATCCAGCTTGTTGTTCTTTTATTGGGCAATTGCAACATAGTTTGAATTTTTAAGTCCGTTTTCTGATGGCCTGTCCATGTATGCGATTCGCACTTGCGAAAATGACAAATGCCTGTCCATGTTCGAGTTAATGTCAATGACAAGGTCCCGCAACGATTTTGCATCTAGTATGGATCTATATCAAAATAGTACAGATCTATTTCAAATAGTACGGATCTATGTCAAATAGTACGGATCTGATACACTTTCGTTGCGGGACAATGTCAAACGCGTCATTCGCATCGGTTACGGTAGGCATTTGACATTAATGTAAAATGGCCTGAACATGGACAGGCATTTGTCATTTCCGCAAGTGCGAATCGCAAACATGGACGGGGCATGACTAGCGTGTTTGCATTTCTGATATTACGCACTAGCGATTTGGTATTAATATTTCGTATGACATTGTCGCTCTTTTGTGTTTACATTATTTATGGGCATAACTTAATTTATGCCTTCAGATGGTTCGTGGTTGGCGCGGAACTCTCACACAACCGTTCTCCGTTAAACTTTTTAAAGGTTAATTTCTAGAGTATTTATGTATACCTCTGCCTATAGGATACTGGCATATTGGCCAACAAGAAGCTGAACAGGCTAACTAAAACTTCTATTTCCGTACAGAATGCCTTGTACTCAATGCTCATTTGATCACTCAGCGTAATAGCTATGAACACACTTTTCGGAAAAAAACATTGTATTGTCGACTTTAAATAGCAAGCTGCACATATTCAGCAAAAAAATCTGTGCTGTAAGTACAGTATCATATAAGTGTATTTGTATATGGTGTCAAATTCAACGTGTTTAGGTATTTGGAATGCCCATCCACGGTATGCTACAAGGACGGTACTAGTCAAGGGCAACGATGTGGATTCCGCATTTCATTTACTGAACAGGTATGCCTTTACAACCGTTCTTTGTTTTTAAAACTACGACACGTTTCTTCCGTACTTCGTCTCTCAGGTATGTGTGTAACTGTTTGAGGACTCCTTTCCTAATACTACTCCGCGTATTCTTATCACTGCTAGCAATTTAGAACTTTGATTTCTCCAATACTACACGTAAATTTGATACGCACATTGATGTATTTCCTGCTATGCCAGTGTACATGTTGGACAATTTCACATTTATGAATTCGTTGAAACATATCCCTATAAAGTGAGATTTGAGTATTTGGCCGCAGCATTCTTAAGTATTTTTGCGAAGTGGGGTCTATTTTTTATGCTAAATTATGCTCATTTGCACATAAGAATGTTGGTGTACTCGATGCGTTTCAAAAACCGGCCGGGATTTCGCTTTAAGTATTTATTCAGGCTCATGGAATCCGAGGGCCTTTTGAAGATTGTCAGACGCACACAATACTATCAGAAGCCGTATATGCAGAGGAAACAACTTTCAATCGAAGCTTCCACCGCTATCTTTAATGAAGATATGAGCAGGTACACTTTTTTTTGTTCGTCCTTACTTTTGATGGTAGCTCTGTTCAGACATAGTGTAGAAAATAAAAGTGTTTAATGTTAAGAACTGTATTGAGTCTTCTCTAACTTTCTGTTCTATAAATGGATTTACACCCATATTGTGTCTTGTTAAACACAGACAGTCCTTGAGTTCTGTAACCTTTCGTTGAGTTAAAGTGATATAACAACCGGTTTTGCAATGTTGGTGGATAATTAGTTACAATACGGGAAGACACTAGTCAGTTTTCGAAAGCTAGCCGTTGTATCGCTTTAAGCAGGGACGCATTCCTAAATTCCTGGTCGCATTCCTGTTTTTCTTTTCAGGAAGATGAAATTTCTGTTGCGAAAGAACCGACCCGATGCATATCCCGGACAAATCAGTATGTAAATTGATAGGCGTAGTAAATTTTTAAATGTGACTCTGTTTCCTGCAGACCATCGAATATAGGTATAACAAAAAATATTTATTAATTCAAACTTAACACTTAACCGGTTAGATCAGACTCAACAAAATGTACACGGAACGCAAAACAATCGGTTAATATAAAATGTTAGTTATAAAAAAAAGGGACATATTAATTTCAATACATGAGATGCTGCATAACATCGCAACATCGCATAGGCATAAAAATATATAAAGTATACAAATATGGAAAAAAAACTATGTTACACATTCATCAAAGCTCGAAAATAACACGAGAGCTGTATACATTTCGATTAGAGGGCGTATACATATACAAGATTCTACAGATGATGTAACTAGGACAAGTTCCACTTATGTGTACATGATTTTACAAGATAATGACGCAACAGTGAAAAAATCGCTATTATAAAACGCGCGCTCAGCTCTGGTTAACTGCCGTAAAGATAGCGATTTGCTACAGAAGACCGTGGCTACATAGACCTTACACCTTGGACTGGTTTAAATTGCATAGACTATAGACGCAAACTGGGGCAATTCTGATGATAGTAACAGATTTTCTCGCCGGAGTAGGTGATATGCAATCCGCAAATTGCACATAATTGACTACAGTAAGAAGTGATCACTGTTGCTTGGGAAGCATCTTGTAGGCGTACACAGGGCGGCGACACGAGCGGCACGCCTAAAAAGGGAAGTGTTCAAGTTGTACAGTAATTAGGGTATATTTTCACATAATTTACACTTTTGGATTACGGTATTCAGGTGAATTGAACTGTGGCTCAGTGACGATGTGCCGAATGTTATTCGTGATGTAAATTAATTGTAAAGACTTGCGTATTTATATGGAAAGATAGCTGTGAAGACAATTATTCTCACCTGTGGCTTATTAGCATAGGCATCCGCCTTCCACTGTCGACTGCAAACACAACGGAAATGTCCGACTGATGGCCTGGATCCCTGATAGGGAGTGCGCTCGACATTGGGATTCTTCTGGAAAATAACAATTGAAGTTTCAGTTCATCCCGCAAAAAAACGTTTAACCTACCTTTGAAACAGCTAAATCGCTAAGTTCTCATTATTGATTCGGCCATGCTATAATCACCATGTGTTTGTGCTTAGAATACGGTAGTTGACCTGGTTGACCATACTGTCAAGTAAAACAATAGGTTTACAGAGATGTACCCTGATAAATAAGGAAAATAAACAGAAAGTTGGAAAGAGAACTTACAGTCGGGCAATGCTTAATCCAGTGTCCCTTCTTTCCGCAGCGATGGCACACGTAATCCTCGGGGACGGCCGACCTCAGCGATAGTATCTCTCGGAATACCTGAAAGGAAATGGTGATTATTTGGTTACGGTATACAGCTGCGGGCTAGGATTACTGTACATTCGGTGAAAAACTACGGTACACTACGGTATGACATTGTCCGATGCGTATTTGGTTTTATTAATATAACCCTTACCTCGCTTTCAATATCCTCGTCGATTTCCGGATGCAAAGGCGCAGACGATACAGGAGGTTGGGTGCGATAGAGAGGCTTGGAGGGGAGAGACGAGGCACCCTGCGGGAATGGGTCGAACACCTAAATTAGAATACAGATAATTAGAATACATTATACTTTGTAGGTAACAACTGGATCAGATACAGTATTGCACAGATAACACGCCAATCTGGAGGTACAGCTACGTAAGGAAGTTGTAGGATATATGACCTGTAGCAGTTTGCTGAACAATCAAAAACGAAAAACTTACATGAACATTGGTAGATCCGACGTCAGATCCGCTTCTCGGTCGGCCATCCCAAACATTCGACTGGTGCAGAAATGGCTGATGACCCTGAAGATACAACCGAGTTACATAACATATCTCACAATTAACTTGGGACTTACACTGAACTTAGGTCGGGCGACTCTCCCGATTGCCTAATGACGACATACATCAGCGTCAACCCGGTCTTCACAGCGCAGTTACGCATCAGATATACTCATAAAATATCACTAACAATAAGACGCTTATTTCCCTTGTTGCTATGCTGCGTTACCATTATATTTGTATTTTCGGGAACAAATGGGTACAGGCTGCAATGTAAGGTAAACTTAGGTGTACTGTAATTGCTTACCCATGTCGAATCGAAGAACAACGGCGAAGAGGAAGGCGTGGGCGACAGTGAGGGTCTCTGCGTAGAGGAGGAGACTGTCGAATCGGAGCACGAACACTCGGAACGACCCGTACGAGTACGCTGAATTAGGATAATTAAGGTAATTGTTAAACAGGTCTAGAACGGCCGACGCTATCGTTCGCTGGACCAAATTAGGCATCAAGTGGCGCCAGGGTTACTCAGCTGTACTACTCAAGTTCACATTTATCGGAAGGAAACGTATGTGCTATATATGGCAATATGTTTATGCCATGACTCAACGGCGCCCTCATTATAACCTCTTATCAGTTCGAATTCCACCAAAAAAACGCTCGTGAAACTAATTCGAGTATAGGAATTTGATAAATACCTTTTGTTTGTAGACAAGAAATGTACTCTAACCATGAGCCAGTTTGCAAGCTCGTCTAACATAGCAAGACTCAGGTAGCTAGCATAATTAAAGTACCTGGTAGGGCGTAATTGAGCACGACGGCTCATTCGGCATATAGAGATATTGATCCATGAGTAGCGAAATCAAGTCCACGTTAGCATACATCTGCAAGTGAAATGATTAGTTGGGAATCTGAATCACCTACACAGTTCCCTGGGTCATTAACTAAGTGATTTACAAAACATATTAGTGACAAATCATGCACGCTTCAAAAGCGTGCTCCTTTACAAAGCTCACATCTTGCAAAACATTGAGATGTTACCCAACCCAAGGAACTGGGTTTAGGGAGAAATGAGCGAAGTACCGAAACCCAGGTAAGGAAAAATAATTGCAGACAATGACAAATGGAAATTAAATTTGTAGGTGTCAAACTGTGGATCAGGGCAAAGTTGAGGCGTTAGAGCACTGATGAAGCATCATCAAATTAATGCGCAACAATTCGGCCAATTTCGAAAATCGCAGATTTTCGAAAATACGTTGGTATTTCGAAATTCCGAAAAAGTCATATTAGGGACATATTAGGGTGCGCAGAGTGTAGATAAAGTGTAAAAAACACTCAAATCAGAAGAAGCAAAGACTTCTAATCACATTATAGTTATAAGGCACTAGTATTCCGAAATCGGTAGCCACGAGCAACGGTACCGTCATAGCGCACAGTTGCGCTACAGAGTCGTGGTTAATGATGCATCGATGCATGAATTATAAAATCTTGCACAATGCTGGAGAAGTCTGTCTTAGAAATTATTTAAAATAATTAACATCAGGCAAGTTCATTAGGGGCCTAAGTGTAAGCAAACTGCAGTAACCCATGATAGTGCCAAAGGTTGATGATGACTTATACTTATAGGTGAACAGATGATGTCAAAGCACCTTTTTTAAAGTGATTATGTGCGTGTTCAGAGTTCATCGGAGACTCACGCAGAATCAGTCAATCAGTCCCTAAGGTTTGACAGCAAATTTCAACAATGAAGGAGCAGTAACCTATGGTCAAGATAGCAGGTCCCCCCCCCCCCCGAATTCCGCAAACAATTTTTTTTACCGTATCACCATGATGACAATACCAAACTATTGCTCAATATTACGTATTTCCTATTACTATGGGAAAGTTTGTTTTAGAAGCCTAGCACTTGAGTAGACTACACCAGAGGATTCAGATTCGTGTTGAAACGCATATGTAAATTAAGTTTCCCGAAAGTTACAACTTTTCAACAAACCTTTCGGCAGACAGCCTCACCCTACGAATGTATCAGCTGGAATGAGTCGCCGCTGAGATTGCACAACATTACGTAGCAACGCCGATTTTCGAAACGCTTTTGCAAGAGAAAGAGGAAGAGAGAGAGAGAGAGAAATGAGGGGAGATAGAGAAAGAGAGATAAGCAGAGACAGGGAACACCGCCCCTTGCACGCTAGAAAGCACGCACTGACACACAAATAAAGAGAGCTGAATCGAAGAATTTCGAATATGCGGATAGTTGTAAGCAAGTGTTCACTAGAACACTAGGTTACGGTAAACAAAAACCAATTAGCGGGCGAGTTATGAAACAATGACCATTGCAGTATGGTAGGCTTGGGTGAGAAATTAGGATATACAGTGTACCTATGTCCAAGGAGTAAGGTAGGTATGCGAAATTCGAAAGGTGCAAGGTGCTTCATTTTCGATTATTTTCGAAATTTCGAAGGAAGTTCTAGGCTATATCTGCATGAATAAAAACGACACAAACCGCGTGAAAACGGCACACATTTTATTCACGGCTTCCTGTAGGCAAAGACGATGTCGCTAATGAAATAGACGTATTAAAATAGCTCGAAAATTATTTTCCTGTGACACTCCAGTAGTGCATTATAAAACATAATATGACCAGGACGTTCAATTTGTCAATAGAGATAATCTTTTGATAAGACATGCGCACTAGAGGAATTTGGAATTCAAAGGAGCAACAATATTCAAGAACATAGAATCAAAAGCAAACAATCGTAGTGCAAACATCAATTTCGAAATATTTCGTAATTGCTGACGTGTCCTACGTGTGGATGTAACTATGTGGGTGGCATATCGATCGTTTTGAGGAATAACTATATTAAATTAAAATTAGCATTTATATAGGAAAGGAATTCTACATAACCCCTAAAGAAGAGACATGCTCGTCAAAATAAAATAAGAGTTGTCGCCGTGTGCGGTCACTTTTTATGTGCATGGCACTGTGATGAGTCGACATGTATACGCCAGTCACCGCCCCTCAGAGTTATCTCTATTTTAGTCCCGTTGAAACGGGCAAACAGATTTTTGCAGACAACTGAGTGAACTGAGATAATAAACAAAGCATTCAGTAGAAACCTACAAACAAACAACGTTTCTTAGAGTAAACCCGCAACAAAATTAAAAGAAAGAGAAAATACGGAGATTGCAGGCGCGGCAGAGCGGCGTCAGCGGTACAAACATGTTTTGCTGACGAAATCGCTAACAACGCTGACTAGAAAAGGATGGAGACTACAAACTACAGGAACTCTACCGTACCAAACCATGAGAACAATTTATTTAGATATGCAAATGTGCGGTCAAAACGATTTTAGACCACCCACGAAGCCACGAGAAAGGGGTGACTAATACTCGAGGCATAATAAAATAATAAATAAAAATATTTTCGAGTAGGTTCAGTATTCAATCTTCCTCCACAAATAGGAAATAAGCAGATAGGTAAGTGAGGAATTACTTAGAAACTTTATGTATAGTGGTGGATGAAAAAAAATAACCCTAACTCTTGGGATAAATCTGGGAGGGTTTACAATTTACAAACATTTACAACTAAATAATACGGATAATAGGGGGGCTATTTCACTTCACAACCTTATAATATTTCAGAGATATGAAGTCAATATCTGCGTTTGAGTCAAGTTTCTGTGGTGAAATTCACATCAAAAAACAGTGACGCAATGCAAAAAATGACCAGGTCTCAAACGGTTATACAGTGTACAAATTGCGTCATGGTTCAGCGAACTCTGGAAAATTCTTCACGAATACTGGAGTGATGATGCAACAGAACTATTTTAATACATTGATTATATTAATTAGAGTTTTACGGGCACAAAATGGAAATAAAAAGGATTATTAATGGTGTATTACGACCATGCATGTCTACATAAAAGAAATACCATAAAATACTAGATTTGGTTCAATGAATTAGTAATCTATATAACGTGTAAAGTAAATACAGGGTAAAACAATCATTTTTTTGCTTCACGAACCAGTGTTACCGTCCCCTTACAGACTTCTTATTCTTAGCGTGCAATTGATGAGATGATTGACCCTTATGAAAATCAGCATACTGGCAGTTTTACTTATCGAACATAGAAACTTTTCAATTACATTGAAAGGAATACTTAAAGGAAATAAAAGATCACTACTAAAAGATAACTGAAGCTATGATCTTCGTTTAAATAGGGGTGCCCGGGTGCCGTAGGCGCCAGCATGTCTTAGTAGGCGTCACCAATGCCTAGTTGGAGGGAAATTCATGATGAAATGCTAACTGAGGCCTCTCTCCCTCTCTTTCTGTTGTCACCCTGGCTTTCTCTATATCTCTCTTTCTCTAGTCTCCACCCTCTATATCTCTCTCTTTCTCTAGTCTCCACCCTCTATATCTCTCTCTTTCTCTAGTCTCCACCCTCTATATCTCTCTCTTTCTCTCCAACGCCTCCCTCTACTTTTCATGTCGGAACATGTCTGCTCGGGAAAGGTTCCCGGGTTTTCTACCTTGTCTCACCATATAGTACAAATGGAAGCCTATAACAACAATGATCAAATACTACAAATTGTGAGCAGTGAAGTAAACTTTCAAGTCTCATTTAATACTGGAACTTATAGGGGTGAATCTATCTATGTATGACAAACTACGACCCATTTTTCATACAAATCCTACATGTAAAAGATCCCACCCTACTGAGAAGTACAGTTAAGAATTCTGGACAAATGCCTGTAATTACATGAGGAAATTGAAAACGATTTTGAAAGAAGGGCTAAGCTAAATAATGGAAGGTCAGCACACGAAGCCACTCCAACAACGAGAAAACTACGGTACAAATTTTTTTGCACATTAAAAGCCGTACGCTAGGATTGAATATAAATAAGAAACTTATTCATTTACTAAAGTAAGACAAGGAATTATACTAAAAAAATTCTCCAAAACTATAGAAAACATGTGTTCGTAGACTTTCGAAAATCTAGTTCACGTGGAAATCGAGTATAGACTGCGCGAGAGAGCATTACGGCAAATGAGGGTACAGGCGACGGGGTATGACGAAACCACGAATACTCACGAAAATGTATAAAAAGAAAATTCCAGAAAACGTTTTCTTTAGTTAATTATTAGATTAAAAATGAGTGATATAACATCAAATATTAGTCCTTATACATAAATTATGTGCAACATCGACGCCACACAATGATTATCGTTTATAATTATTGGTAGATGATAAGATGATATAGATATATTAAAGAATGAATGAAAGAAATAACAAATAATGACACAAAATGCAAACAATACAGTTGAATAAGAAAAAAATCACTAACAGAAATTTAACATGTAAACTCTAAAAAACGCACAATATAATAAAGTCGTCTACCGTAAAGCAAGAAGCATAGTTTCTAAATCATTAGTGCACCCGTTTGCCGAGCAAAACAATACCGAATTCAAAAATAATATATGAAAAAATGTTTACCTGCATCAATGCGTAGGCGAGCACCCCATATGCATAGACCAAAAAAAGAAACTCCTAGATCTGTAAGCAATTTAACATAAGGATATGAATAAAAAAATTACAAGTCAGGACGGTCCGACCACAATTAGTACAACAAAAGGCTAGATTCAAAAATAGAAAGAACGGTATTCACGAGTTACACATGAATGACATGAACAATAGTAGTATGTAACGAATTATATGAACTATGAACATATGTTTATTAGGTTACGGTATATAATTGTGACAAACTAAATAATTGTGCTACATTGGCCAACACACAAAGAAAAATGAAATCTACTAGTTAGTAATCGATAACTTTCGAAAATAGGGAAGTGGGCGGGGCTTGGAAATGGGAAGTGTTCCAGAATGACGAAATATAGTCACACATAGTGTAGGAGGAGGTAAACATAGGACTGAGAGAGCGGTCAACCACGAGACGCCAGAGATGAAAAGATGCGGAAGCCATATTTTGACAGCTTACATATACATATGAGAAGCAGATGATTCTAGGAATTTTGTGCGATTTCATTATGCTTGTCACTCGTAGTAATAGCAATGCTAATACCATAAGTCTAATTGTAAGAGAATAACCCAATTGTTCCCATAGCCTAATTGTAAGAGAATAACCCAATCTAGGCAACCTATGGTAAAAATAAATTATATGTAGAAAACCACAATGAGAGCTTCCTCCCTTACAGTTACAGTAGCAAAGCAGAACTATGCGAAGTTATGTACTGTATGATATAAACCTCAAACCTCAAACCACAGGACCACATGAGGAAATAGACGAAATAGAAAAGGAACAAAAGTTTCTACGATGTTATTTGAGGTTTGGCAACGTCTGTTTGGCAATCAGCCAACAGTAAACAACATTCTTTCGTCACTCAATTCGGGCTGCACATGATGGAGGAGTACACAGAGTGCACCACCCAGAAATTGCGATATACTCGATTTCATGTGCAAGAGGACTTCCCATGAAAATCACGTGATATTCTGCTTTAGCGAAACAGTCACATGAGAATTAGACAAACAAGCATATATAGTAGTTAAAAATAACAATAATATACAAAAGAGCTTACTGGACCATGCCGCCATGCCTATACAGTTTCGACATCGCGAAGACCTACTGTACATATTAGAACAAAAGTTAAAATTGGCATGCGAATACCTTTTCATGGGCCTGGTTCTTTACTAAAAGTGCTCGTGCGTTCATCAAACTTTCGACAAAAACGCAATCCTTTTGTGGTAAATTGTACTTTAGCCGTTAGTACAAAACCCCACATTTCCATAGTATCGAGGACAAACTTGATATTGTAGCCTGAGACTAAACTCAATGTTGCCACAAAAAAACTATGTCGGGAGGGTTCTGGTTGCACTATACGATTAAGACTTCAAAAAACATAAAACTTGAAACCATGTCCTGGAGCTGGCCACTGTTAAAGTTAAATATTATAACTTTTAAATTAGGAAATATTGTTTGTAAATACAGAAGAAACGGAAGAGTTGCGGACAAATTCCGTGTAATCCAAACTAGGAGCGTCGTACGTCGTACGTCGCTACCAGAGAACGGTCACAGAGAACCAGACGAAACACTCGTATTTGATTTAGTGGTATGAACTGTGGAGTACGCGATAATCCGATATACGATTGACTCCTTGATCTCTGATTCTGTCGCAATGATCATCTTTTCACCAAACATGCACAAGAAGGGGGAATCGAGCAAAACATCAAATCGCTTGTCACATATTATGTCGAATGACGGCACCCTTACTTTAGGAAGCGCTAGAACCTTGCTCCAATGGTGTAGATGATAGAAATGTTTAGTTTCTGCAGTAGGATTTATTAGTTTCGACTATTTTCAGTCACATATGGTAGTAAATTCAGTAAGACACACTCATTTATTTCTGACCTGAGACGACTTTCCAATACTACGCAGCGATACTTCAGGTTGTACTCACGAAAGATGTGCATTCTTATATGAAACTTCTGCAACGTAGCTTCCAAACTCCATTTAATAAAATTCGATCGTATCTTTTGGAGAGTTACCAAAAGCAACTTACAACAAGCGCGTTACCAAAAGCAACTTACAACAAACGTAGCAACTGGACATACGAACAAAATTCTATGGCTTCAAACCTTTCTCGTTTACATAATAAAATTACAGCATCCGGTACTCAGGTACTTTTGCGGTACACACCTGGAGCCGGTGATCATTCACTTCGAAGGAGCATCACGTCCTATTTTTATGTAAAATGTAGGTAAAACGGGAAACCGACTCCTGGCTTATTTTTAGTTGAGTGGATTTATTTGTCTCTGCGTATATGAATCATAGATAAACACACCAACAGTACATGCGCGTATCTGCTAATGTATATAGTGTAAAAGTTAACTCGTTCTATGAAAGCGGTCACCACAAACTCAGCGAACAGCTGAGCGGGTGAACGAACCTTTCAAGTACTCTGGTTTGCTTGTCGATAGTCTATGTCTATACTCTTGCCATACATTCCTACATATCTGCTCTTTCAACGCTCTTTTCACTTACTCAGGCTGCAGTCTCTTTCCGTGTCTAAATGCTAAAAAAGCATTTCGCACTTTGACAAACACACCAAAATAGATATACCACAACGGGAAATTTCACGTCACGTCAGTAACGTTTTTTCAACTTTGGTCGATAGTGGGAAAGAGATAAAAATATTCAATCTTTTGTTCGCGCTAGCTCATCGCCTATATGCGTAACAATAAACTACAAGTGTTTATCTCATAAGCCTCGTTGCTACATCTTTCTACCGAATTTTACCTTGTCGTCTACCATGTGCTACAAATTTGGACTAGAAAAAATTCACGTAATATACATTCGCAGAGTAAAGCGGGAAGCTGACTGTATTATTTATTTTTGGATGGGCACACTACCCCAATTCAATTGTGCATAAAATGAAGGGAAGGGGGTAGCATGTAGAAACCAATAGTGGTCAAATATTTAAACTTTGAAACCACTCAATACTTAGAACGAAAAAAAACATTTATTCATGATATATACGATTAGTTATAAAGCACTAAATATTTGGCGTACAAGGAAGTACACAATTAAAAATGAAAGATGAATACACAAACATAATTCTGAGTTAAAATAAAAGAAGTTCTAGTTTTGACAAAATTTATATGAATATATAATGAGGAGAAACTTGCTTAAACATCAGGAAAACGGTATTCGTATACAATAACATGGCCTCATAACACAGAAACACAAAAAAGCTTACTAATATTAGTAGTTGTAGAATGCAGTGTTGTGTGTTCCATATACATGCTTTACTGATTGTGAGATCACATACAGTTTTAACGGAAACACCTTACAGCGAAATACCGGCCGGTTTTTGAAACGAATCGTGAACAACTGAATTCTTCCGTACTTATGATAAGTTACTCGATTTTAGCTTGCTTTTTTATTCTAATTTATGTTCATTTGAATAAGCTGCATAAGAATGCTGGTGTACTCGATGTGTTTCAAAAACCGACCGGTACTTCGCTTTAAAATATAATAAGCATCCTAGAAATGATGCTGTTTATTGTAAATAAACTTTAGCGTGGTTGGCTGTTGGCTGATACCTAATTTGGTCACATCAGATAAAATTAGCACTGCCATATCGTTCGGACAGACTTATTTTTAGTGATATAGTGACGTTAAAACATAGTTTTTCCGGAACTTTTCTTTCTGTGAGAAAATTGGGAAACGTTTTTACAACTCATTTGTTTAGATAGTACATATTTATGAAAATAAATAAATAAATATTTATCAATAAATAAATAAACAACCAATACCGACTTCTACATGCCAATTAACAAATATATACAAGCTCTTTTCTTTCTATTTAGGTTTATAACTTGATCGCAGAGCTATTGAGCAGAGTACACAGAAGGCAAGGCAAGTTCCAGTAAACTTAAAACGGCATAGCACAGGAACAGACGAGCGCCTAATTGTAATACAAGAATTATGTTGTCTGAAAACCACGTGTCATACCGCTTTAAACGTACTTACCCTACCTAATATTCCACCTTTCTCCATCTAATGGTGATCGGTCGAGATCGTCAAATCTGGCTGCATTAAAGGTGACCGTCTTCTTGGGTCTCCTTATTGCAAAGAAGATGTCTTTGAAGCCTCTTGTGAAGATATAACAGAGAATCGGAGTGACAAGGGCGTTGATATTCATCAGAAGATTGGAGATATCCACCAACCATAGCCAGCCCTCTAGAGGGTGCACTTCACCACCGAGAATCCTGCAATGGGATTTATGATTAGTCTGTTGACCGCATGTATGTAGTAGACCAGTAGACGCATAAATCAAATGGATACCTAAGTTGAACATGCTTCATAACAATGATTGAGAACATGAAGTAAATGAGGATCTCATTTGTGCTGCGCATAGCATCGAGGAAGCTTGACGGGTGCGCCGCCGAGATTTCGCCCAAAAACTGTGGGCCGCCACACCCTCCCCCTATTTTTTTGAGACTCACGCTGCGCGGGTGTGCCGCCTACACTAGGCCCAAACTTGGTGGACCGGCACATTAGGGCCCAGTCCAACCATTTTTTGTGTAGGCCGCGCACCGGTTTTGGAAAACCCTTAATTTCGAAAGTACCAAATAAGTTAGTAAAAAAACTCACATAAAGAGACGAATACTGGCGGATAAAGTTGAACAAAAGAAGAAAAATAAGAATACACAGACGGTCATCAATGCTGTGCGACGTTCCGCTCCACGATTCACGACAGCAACGTGCAACTAAACTATTTCAAATGGAGTTTAATGCGGTATAACAGCCGGTTTTTGAAAGAGATTTCGGATGTTTCCATATGTTGTATGCAAATGACTATGGTCAGACTAAAAAAAAACACGACGTCATTTGCATACATTGCATACAAGACCTAGGTATACAAGTCCAACATACGTTTCAAAAAGCGGTCGTTATACTTCTTTAGAGGGAAGCTGCCATTGATGTGGCATTTGTAATAGTAGTTGACAATTTATTGTCTTAAATAGCATAAGCTCTATCATAGTACACACAATTCCGAGTAAAATCTAATGCATATATTAACTTACTTCATCTTTTCGAATCAATTTCAAAATGTTGAGATTGAGCCACAGAAGCATTGATATGGGAAGACCGTAGACTATCACTCCATACACAATGCCTTCCTGAAATTTTTTTCAGTTTTTTTCTGCGGGACTAATTATGTGGTGATGTGGTCTCGTCAGTTCTCTATGCAATCGACTCATTCAGTGATTTTCTAATAGCAGTACCAATATATCACACACCGAAGCACTTTGTAAATTCTAATAGCAGAACCAACAAAAGTTAAGGTTGCACACAAAAGTTGCGAATGATTTGGCCAAACTCCTTCCCAACAGTATTGCACTAGTAAAGAAGAGTTGCCAGCTGGAATTCTATCCAATGTTCAAAACTCGGACATCATTCTTTTTTTTCATGGATTTTTTCATGGAGTCATGGATTTCTATACGCCGTTCTGTTACTTATGTTTGTGTATTGCATAATGATAGACTTATATACCTGTAACACTTTGTAGAGGATGTGTGTCCTAAGACTTGTACTCTGAACTTGACCAGTCTCACTATTCCACTCCAGCTCCCAGAATCGAACCACGTTCAGTCCTGGAGGTTAGGAATACCATAAAGGTAGAAAGACAGAGAGAGAGAGAGAGAGAGAGAGAGAGAGAGAGAGAGAGAGAGAGAGAGAGTGAGAGAGAGGGATAGAGAACAGGAAAGGATCCAAAAGGGAAAAAGAGTTACACTCCTTAGGATTTAAGTTAAAATTATTACCCTCTGAGAAATCAATCGGAGTTAGAACAATAAACTAGCCAATCAGTTGCTAAACTGCTAACTTTTCTTGCTTTTTACACACAATTACTTATATGTACTTCGTCTGAAGAAAGCACACTCCGTGGCCATAGCTAAAGCTAGAGACGAAGTTAGCAAAAGTCTTACCGAGAGCAAAAGTGAGCACTAGTGTGACACAAACAGGTGCTTTGCGAATACATGAAAGCCGTAATTTCCATGGATGATTTGGGTGACAAATTGCCTGAAACGAGCATTTAGCCACTTCATGTTCTGCTTGTAACTACACATATTTGAAGTTGAATATCTCCTTTCCTCCTTCCTATGTCTGAAGCCGTATTCACCAACACGCAGGGAGCCCCCCCCCCCCGCGTAGAGAGTGCGGGAGCAGAGGAGATTCAGAGCGCTCGAGACGTTAGGGAGGGCTCCCTGTTTGTTGGTGAATACGGCCTCTGTTCTGTCTCTGATGCGGCGACTGTCCGGCATATCGGAAGGGCCCATGACAAGCTCACACTACTATGTCATGAGAACAATTTCGATACGGCAGAAAATTATAACCTACTTGAAAGCGTTGTGCACAGATCAATGTGAGCAGCCAAATCGCTGCGTAATTTGAAGCGAGAAGTAGTGGATAGCCGATCCGAACGGAGAAAACATTTAATGTGCTGAGGTGACGGGTCCATAGGAGATCTTCGGCTAACTGAATGATTACCGTATAATTTAGAAGACATACGGTACATACGGTTCCAGTCACTAATGTATTACTGGCGACCCTGCCATCATGTAGCACCTGGCACCATAGTAAAGATATGTATCATTTGGGTATTAGAACAAATATGGTACATATGTACACGATGGCCGGGTCGCCAGCTCGTTTGTTCATATCAGGCCGATATAGCGACGCTGTTTATATGGTTTGACTATAGTAACGCAAGTTTAACTTGGTTACTATTGTCATAGTGTCTAGTGTATACTGGCCCTAGCCCGGATGTCGGGAAATTTGCTTGAACTGGCCTAATGCTGTGGACCTCTGTCCAACATGTCAACTTTGAAACTGTATTGCACCCACCCTTGGATAAAGGTGCACGCTCTTGAAGCGTCCCAGATTTATTTCTTTATTTACAGTGAATGTTTATTAATCAATAATAATAAACTACCTGCTCTATCGCTGGTAGTACGATCACAAATAGTGAGAGCAGTAGTTGTAGGGCATTGCAGAGAGAAAGGGCCACCAAGTAGGTGACGAGCGAAGTTTTCCGGAAGTAGCTATTGTTGGACACACTGAAATAATCCGTTATTATCTGTAAATAAGAACAGTAAACTAGATTTATACTGAACAAACTGCCATTCAGATACCCATTGCATCAGTTCCATCATACTTTATTGTAGTCAAACTGGAGCTTGATATTGTATTTTATTACTTCATTTAATTTATATATTTCTTATACAGCATTGAGAATACTTTCTCTAATACAGTTCTTATATTAATATTACTTATCCATATATTCGTTCTTTGTTTCATTGCTGCAATTGTCTCTTATTGACATGGGCACTACTTTCTCGTCATTATTAATTATTAAAAACCTAATATTAATTATTAAGCTAGGAATAACAAAATTCTTCAGCCCCTCATTGCACAAGCTGTTTCATTTCTCCAATAACGGATCCAAGAATCAAGGATGTGCATTAAGTACTTATTCGTAATGGAAAAGACAGGATACAAATTTGATCGTCAGCAAATAAAAATACACAAAACGGATTTCTCATCACGGCTAAGCCGATTACAATGGTTTTAGGGCACAACGTTGACTTTAAGGCAATTATGACGTGGCAATGCGACCAATTTGGCAACCCCTAATCTTATGCGGCATTTTCTGTTTCATTGATGGTTGATACTACATATGGCATGGCATTTACGAAATTTGGGAAGTTTCTAACTGTCGGTAGTATATAGAGCTCAGGAATAGGGGGTTTAATGATAAACTAGCAACAATTACAACACTAACAATAAGTGTTTCAGGAAGTACTTTTTCAAGTGTTCGCATAAGGCATAAGCAATGAAAGCTACGAGAGTTGTGGAGTGATTGCCGTCAAAGTAGACTTCGCTATTCTTCTTGAGCTAGCTGCATTGATGAATATACTGTGTTGCGCCGCAGACCTCTGAGCGAAAATATGACACATTTACACGTTGAAGAACGGCGGGATCCCATAAAAAGTCAGCGCGATAGCTGTGCTGCAAGTGTGCCATGTTACAAATATAATGTTGCATCAGCATTCGCGCACCCCTGGCACGAGAATTCGCCACCGCTTCTTTAACTATGGTTAAAACCTCTTCTTCTTAGAAGTGAAACAAATAACTCAAGTTGGAAACCCGCACGTGTCTTTTGTGCCCCCCCCCCCCCATTCATTGGTTATGCAGCTGGGAGAAAGCGAAATATCTTATTCAGAAAAAGATTCATTGGCAATAGAAGCGAAACCCGGCTTTGCCATTAGTGTGCGTTCAGAGTCAAAGGACAAAGATGAAAGTAGATTCATTTTTTGGACTTGTGAGATGCCTTAACAGAAGGCTAAGAAGGGCGTGAAGTAAGAAGCGTTCGCTTTCCTCAAAATGTTGAAGTTGTATTTTGTATTTACAAAGAATTATGACGAGTGCCGAAGATATATTGAAAACGCCATCACATATGTAGAGCCCGCGGAGTGCAAAAACGGTAAGTTCTATTTTTGAGGCTGCAGTGCTATAAATGTGGATAAAAGCGATTTTTCTTATTCAGAAAAAGATACTCTGTTCTATACTCTGTTCAGTTTCTCTGCAAGGCAACATATAAGCAACGAGGCTGAATTGAACAACCTTATAATACTCGAAGACACTTTTGAAGCGCAATGATAAATTTACCTGAGGAATACAGCGACGCACGCCAAATTGAGTAGACAGCCAACGGAACAGAGAAGCGGTTCCACGGAAACGACCATAAGACAACTGAAAGTTAAAGCGAGATACCGGCCGGTTTTTGAAACGCATCGTATTCCGCTGCATTATAAATGCAGTTATGCTAAGTGGGGTCGGATTGGGATCCATTTTTTATTATATTTCATGCTCATTTGCATATGCTGCATAAGAATGCAGGTGTGGCCGATGCGATTCAAAAACCGGCCGGGATTTCGCTTTAAGGATATAAGGGGGAACGTCTCGCAATCACACTAACTGATACCAAAACTCTTGTATCGGCTAGACAATGCATTTTGGATATTGAACAGTTCTCCTGCAAATGTGCGTCTAATTTACCTTCAGTACGGCCCGCACAAAGAAAACTTCCGTAAACATTTGTAGGATACGCTTCATGAAATTCACAAAAGTCAGCATAAATAATGTTCGCTACGATGGATAATGTGTTGGGAAACATACTTATTTCATTTAGACACTTTGTCTTGAACCTTACAATTAGTCCTGAACCGAAATTTCTTTTGTAGTAATTATTTCAGCAATTACTTGGTTATTGAATTCATTTATTGTTTCAATGAACTTTAAAGCGAAATGTTAGCCCCTTTGATAAATTTGCATATGATAAGCAAATCCTATGTATTCTATGCTAATTTTGTACGATCGTCCACAGCAATCGTACAAAATTAGCATAGGATACATAGGATTTGCTTATCATGTGCAAATTTTCCAAAGAGGCTAGCATTTCGCTTTAAATTAAACCCGACTTACCAATAATAATTCAGCCAGTCGACAGTAACGGATGTGTGTGGTGCAGACGGCATTTCTTAGGGGTAATTATTTCAGAAATTACAATAATTTCGTCGAATTACAGTAACAATCTGTAAATGAAAGTAGTACGCATAAAGCATAGTAAATTAATAAATCACTGATAAGACGTACGTGAACAATAAAGAAGAACGTTGAGAATAATAGTAATGCAATTTATATAATAAAGTTTCGCTATTTTTTTACAGTAATTTCGTGTTCGATCCAAAGCTATTTCATGTTGGATCAGAATTATTATTACCATAAATAAATGATGTATTATTAGTTCCCCTGCCTCTCACTTGCACATTGTGTAGAAAACAACAACATGATGAGTAGCTCTATTTGTACATTTTTGGGAAATTTTGGCCACTAGCGGCTCATGGTTATTTTTTGACTCCTATCTGGGATTACTACTTAATTAATGTTATTATGCTATATTTGGCCCATAAATATGGTCATAAAATGGACTTAAAATGACGCAAATTAAGGAAGCACGTAAAATGAAATAAATATTGGCCACAATAAGCTCAATGTATATATAGTACATGCAAGCGGTGCTGCTGAACCTTTAGAAATAGTAAAAAGAGATGGTACCAATACCAAAATGCAGGCGTGCTAGCTAGCTATACGGTGGTTTAGCAAAGGATAAACAAGAAACAAACATCGTAAAGTTGCGCCGCAAGGATACCAAGGCAAACGCTGATCATCATAAGTCATAAATAAACTCATAACCAAATACCGTAAAATAAGTAAACGTAATAATAATGGCTGTGCGCTATAAATCATGCACTTGAGTAAAAGTAAAGTAGTCGGATGTCGCCGTATGTGAAATTATTTGTACTACGTGTATGAATGAATGTATATAGTATTTTCTATTCTTTTCTCTTTTTAATTATTATGCGGGTAGGAAGGAAGAAGGGTAATTAGTCTCTTCTGACGAAATAAAGGACGAGAGTGAACTCGATAGTTTTAGGAGGGGGGAAAAGGGAGGTGGAGAGAGAGAGAGAGAGAGAGAGAGAGAGAGAGAGAGAGAGAGAGGGGAGAGAGAGAGAGATAGAGAGAGAGAAAGTCAAAGAGACCTATTTGGCTTTAGTATCCAAAGTCAAGATTATGAATGGTATAGAGAAAGAGGGAGAAAGAAAATTAGCTTTAGTACTATATAAAGCACCAAGTAAAGAAAGTCAGGAGGTTCGAAAAAGATTGGTTTATTTACTTGACAAGAACGTAAAAATTCATAGACAGTTCCGTATAAGAATATGGAACTGGCTAGCTGAGTTGTTTCAGGAGTGCTAACTTTACAGCGTCACAGAGCAACTCTGTAACTCCACAAAATACTGGATGAACACTCAAACAATTATTTCTGTGTGACAATAGCGTTCAATGTATGAAACATCCCTAGAAAATGTGCGGTTCTCTTACTTGACATAATGCGCGCCTCGATATCGCTTGCTTGGCGTTGACCGTTTGCGACGTTCGACCTTAGCCAGTAGTGAGCCGACTGATCGCCATATTTAAAGCGAAATGCTAGCCCCTTTGGAAAATTTGCATATGATAAGCAAATCCTATGTATCCTATGCTAATTTTGCGCGATCGTCCACGGCAATCGCGCAAAATTAGCATAGGATACATAGGATTTGCTTATCATATGCAAATTTTCCAAAGGGGCTAGCATTTCGCTTTAAAGGCTGCCCGAGACTCCTTATTGTTAGTCATGCATTTAACGATGAAGGATAAACATTTGAGCGATTCTGATTACCTCTATAAGGTGTCAACCCACACACAATTACACCCCAAATGTATACACATCAATTATGCCAAGAAACGAGAGTGAAGAGGGATTGGCTGTTATAAGGAGCGAGGAATATTAGATACTAGACTAGGAGAGTTTGTGATATATATATATATATATATATATATATACTATATAATATATTATATATATTATATATATATATATATATATAAGGATAAGGGTTTTGGACGTGGAAAATGTCAGCGATTCTCAATGGAAATAGGAAAATATTAATATCAAGGGTACAGTAAGCCATACGAGGTACAAGAAGCCATTGGGGGTTCATACTTTAGTGACATTTCATCGGGTTATTCTTGTGTAGTGTCACTGTCTGGAGCGTTTTTGTTTTCTCTCTCCCTCTCTCTTTCTCAGTCTCTCTCTCTCTCTCTCTCTTGCTCTCCCTCGTTCCTCTTTCTCCCTCTATCGTTCTCTTTCTCTAAATCTATTGTCTCTCTCCCGCTCTCTCTGCTCCCTATAAGTTCCGCATAAAAATAAAGCAAAATTTCGGTAATTGCGTTGCAGGTTATTTACAAAAGAAGTATCGCAAATTAGAAATACGTCTGGTAGTATTCAAGCGCATAACCAACTTTGTTTACAAGTTACACCGAAATGTCAGGGATTTTTTGTCAGATGTTTGATGTAAAAACAGAAAAACAGAAAAACAAGACGAATTTATATGGGCAATTGGCCGCAAAGTCTGGTTGGATATATGTACTATGATATGGACACAACACTAGACCTCCGTTGGGAAATCCTAATCTGAAGGCACTGATGGCCTGTCCATGGTTGCGTTTCGCACTTGCGAAAATGACAAATGCCTGTACATGTTCAGGCCATTTTACATGCTGAGGCCAGTTCCAATAAAATTTACCGCTGGGGTAGGTTACAGGCGTCTCCTGTTCAGCACGCTCTCTCGCTTTCTCTGATTTTGACAGGCTGCGAGAGAAAGCCGAGAGTGCACGCTAAAGAGGAGACGCCCAGCGGTAAATTTTATTGGAACTGGCCTCAGGTCAAAAGAATACCGTAACCCATGCGAATAACGCATTTGGCATGGTTCTGCAGCGAAACTGTATCAGTTCCGTACTATTTGAGATAGGTCCGAACTAGATTCAAAATCGCTGCGGGACCTTGTAATTTACATTGACTCGAACATGCAGAGGCATTTGTCACTTTCGCAAGCGCGAATCGTATACATGGACAGGCTATGAAGGACTAGGATCATTATTCCCAGAGACCAGAGCAACTAAAATGTTTCATAGACATTTATTCATTTGTATTTGTGCTTTTACACATGTCAACTTCTATTATGATTGAGGAAATCCCAGATTTAGCACCACAAATTTCTAAATTCCGTGCACACTATTTCATTAGATACACTTTCTTTATATTTGCGTTATGTTATTTCCACCCGGCACAACTGTGCGCTGCATATATTCTTCAACAGGAATTGTAAATTATATTGTAATATATTCTTCAACAGGAATTAAATAGTATAGTATAATCTGGTATCGCTGGCTCGATTCGCAGTACAGGTCGCAGTACACAAGGAACCTTTTTCCGGAGCAGGGCCCGTTCCAGAATAGTTTCTCTGTACCTAATAGTCTTGGTCATTGCTTCATCTACGTCCTCATTACTATTGATGGGCACTCGTCGTACCACACTTGCAGTGAATTCGTTTGCCTTTCATGTATCATTCTGTCAAATATCACCAGACTTTGTTGGAAATTAAATAATAGAGATTTCCTCTCAGGAAACACGTAGGGCTCGTCACCAATCATAGTTCATAGTAACACATCCGCCAACTATCGAATTAACTATAAAGAGTTTAATTTTCTGCGAAAGTATGCCAATACTGTGGTTCACAGGGTGTGTGCAACTGCGAAAGCGTACTAAAGGCTTAGGAGTACTACAATTAGCTGTGAACTCCTAGGTTACCGCGAGTTTCGCTGTAGCAACTAGTGACAGGTTTAATTACGTGAGCTTTATTAGCGATCTACTTGTCGAGTGTCTTCCAAACACAATGAATACTTGGAAGCCACGTGCAATTCCCGGAAAGCTAAAATTGCATCCTCATTTACATTCAATTCACAAATGAAAAGTTGACATTAGAAGGAATAGAGAATAGAGTGGAGGGGGTTCAGAGTTAGGGAGGGAGAGAGAGAGAGAGAGAGAGAGAGAGAGAGAGAGAGAGGGAGAAGTGGGGGTGGGGTATATAAATAATAAAAATATCCCTTTTAAGCCCAGTCTTCAAAAAACTCCAGAAGTCCGGCATGTGACAGGTCAAATAGACTAACAAATCTCTTTGTTTTGAAAGGTTTCAATGACCCACTCCGTGCATATCTGTGAATATATTTATGCAGCGAGAAGTGCACGGAACTTAAAAAGTCGTATCGTAGAGTTCATGACGTGACCGACGTAGCGGAATACCGGCCGGTTTTTGAAATGCATCGTGGACAGCTAAATTCTTACGTATCGATGCAAAGTTGTGTTGATGACGCGATGTGCCAAGCCCATTTTTTACATCAACTTTTCACCTTGCATAAAGCCAACAACCGCTATGCTTGCAGCTTGCAGGTCAAGAGGAAGATTAATGAACTTATAAGAGAAATGAAATGCCTTTATATTATATTATTATAAACATAAACATATATGGAATTATCACTGTTAGAATGCTGAAATACGGCAGCAACACGTGCTCTACATCTTGTAGGATCACATATGTATACTTACATCACTAGAAAGATGGCGTAGAGGCGAGGTGCGCTGTTGGCGAGATAACGGCTGGTATAACGGTCTTCAAGGTATTCAAGATAGGTAAGGTACTACATAGGAAAAGAAATCACAAACGCAACAAAAGCTTAGTACGAAAAGAAATCATAAACACAACAATTACAGTAATTTCACGTCTTACAAGCAAGTACAAATGGTGTATTGTCTCAGAAAAGGCGTAGCTGTGGATACCACTAGAGTATTTCTTCTTCATATAATTATCAATACTTATTCGTTGAAAGGACAAAACCACTACGTATTCATCTGAGAAATTGAACTTTTCTGCATAAATTACCCAGTAATTTTTAGTAATTTTCGGATAATTGCAAGTTGTTATACCATATGACCGTATTTTAATTACATCTTATGTAAGAGAAAAAAGGGGAAATTAGAATGTACAACATGAAATTAGTTGCAAAGCCTGTAGTTTTGGAAATATATGTACTAGAGTTTTAGCGCATGCCAAAATATGAGCACGTTGGACTTCATAATTTTCTTTCACTAAACGATTCAACTTTGAAAAAATAAGAGATAATTATTAATAATTTGCAGTCGTTTCAATGTTGCGGCTAATTATTAAAGACAAAATAAGCTCAAAAAGCACGACTACCAGTGCAATGTATAAATCATTATAGTTCAATTCAAAGGCTTTTTAAAATAATAATAATAAAGTTAAATAAAGCATGATCTTATTCCAACAGCACACGTTAGTAGTTGTAAATATAATTGTTTTAGTAGTTCAGACCTATCAATCAGATGTTTGTTTACTTTACAGTACACAACGCTCATGCGCCCTGTATGCTAATTTCTATATTATATGCCAATTATTGGAACGTCAGTAGTAGTAATTAAGCAAAAGACCGAATAAGCATTCAAAAATGTCAAGTATTAGCTAATGAATAATATATAAGGTCATCATGCTAGCTAGTTAGCCCACACCCTCTAAATTCAACAATCAATTACCTCGTAGTGTTAGCATATGAGCAGAAAGGAGCAGCTGGATTAGGCTGCTTTTCAATTATCTTTATATTAAAATTAATTACGTCAACGCGGCTGAAAGCAATGACTACACACAGGCATACATACACCTTGAACATTTATTGTTAATATACAATTCTTACTTATTTCTATTCAAACGCAGTACATAAAGTCGACAGCCCACGGCAATGCACTGAGAGAGTAAAAACCATCTATACTAACAAAGAAACATGTATTTATTGATAGAAAAAGCGGTCTGAAACAATAGTAAAAAGAGTGCAAAAAGTTCTTTGTTTTATTGTACTATAACCAAAGAAGAGTCGGCAACTTTATATTGTTAGGTAGTTAGGTTTTATCTAAGAGATAGCCCACAACTCTGACGTATTTTTAAGAGCAAAGCACAATTTCCTGTTCAATGCTATTCAATTTTGAGGTGGCTAGGCTATATTTTCCCATACGCAGGCTTCAAAAGCACAAAATTAAGCATGAATACTTTATTTCCCCCGGCGAATTCTATTCCATTTTTCAAAAGAATGAACATATAGCTAGGGCAAGTGCTTGCCAAGTTCAATATTGTGTGTTCTGATTTTGAGATGATATTATTGATAAGTTTTTTTGTGATTGTGCTTGGAGTGACCATGACCCATTAAGGAAAAGCCGCCCAATATGTTACATTTATATACTTATTTAATATTAGACGATTAACTATCCACATACACGCGAAGGAAATCAACCACGTATGAGGCATAGGAATACAATCTAGTGAGTGTTCTGCAATGCTCAAATAACGAGAAATAACGAATTCAGTTGATAAGAGTTTGCCATTCAATTGTTCATGTGTCTTATGCAAAATCCTCTAATGCATAAAAAGGGAAAGGGCGAAACAATGGCAGATTTGTGGCACTGTGCAACGTAAAACTCCGCTCCGTCGCCGCGCACAAATACAATGTCCGCCTCAGCGAGACGACACACCGCTTCTGGCGTGCGAGGTGGGGGCGCCGCTGGTGGGTGAGCGAATAAGCGATGACGCACCCGTGCTCTCCTCCGAAAGGTGGGCCGCCCCCTGTGGCGGTCGCTCTTTTTGCGCGGAGCATCAGAGTTTGGCGGGACACCACACGTGAGCCATCTGGGATCGTACACATTTCGCGCGCGCCCTGGGCCACCGCACACGGGGTCCACCTCCGCGCACTGATTCCTTTTTTGCGAAGTTTAGAGTAAAAGAAAATAATCACGAAAAACAGCCGGTAAGAAGTAGGACCGCTGGCACTCTCTATACCATGGTGGCACGCAAACCTATACAGCGACAGCTACAAAGTTTATCTTTCTTATAACAAAATACGCGTGATTCAAGTGATTCTAATATGGAGTTTTCTTGTTCAAAATACGCGGTTCGGGCACACAAAAAGTTCTCCAATCGTGCAGGGGAAACCGACAATTTAAGAAGAAAATAATTAAATAATTTCCTATCTCGCGACATTTGCTCAACAAGAACATCAATTAGGATATGAATAAGAGATTGTGCAAATAGTCATTATGACCTCATACCTTACCTTATGATTTGCAAACACGCGAAATAAAATGTATCGTTATATCTCTACAAGTGGAATACAAGTCCAATCCCCTGGTATATGATACGTTTTTGGGAATATCTTCGTAAATTAACCTAAAATTGGTAACTAATCCGCTACACCGAAGCTACTCCAATTTTTTCTTTGATGATACGATATCCTGATTGCATAATGTCTAAAACTATGACTGATAACTGACAACGCCCAGGAGAGTGGAGAAGTTGATGTTATGAGTTTGCAGTGGGTTTACTGGGGTTTCAAAGTATCCCAAAAATCGGTGTGAATCTGTCAATACTACCGTATTTTTGCATGAAACTTGTATAAATAAATGGAAAAATTAAAAATTAAATGTCGTGTAGTTCCAAAATACGGTACATTTTCAGCATATCCCCATACAGGAATATTGAACAAACACGGGGAAAATGGAAACTGGAAACTCCGATATGTGCCCGATTATTTTTTTGAGAAGGCCCCGATATATACCCGATTATTTCACACAGCCCGATATATGTTCCCGAGCACGCCCCCGTTATATCGGGATTTTTAGTTCCCCATGTAGCGTACTTCTCCTTACATGCCGGATAAACAAAAAATATATTATGGAGTAAGTAACTTGTCGAATAAACGATAAGTGAGTGATACATTGATACATAAAAGAAAAGAGCAAAGAACAATTTTTTTTTGTAATTCCGTCTCAAAACAGCTTCAAAAAAGTCGCTATTAGTACCGAGGATAAAGAAGGATAAAGAAGAAACCCCGCCCCTTACCAAATTTCCATTAAAAATTCAAATCAACCGCCCGAATGAGTTTGAAGAAATGGATGGAAAATAGCGCGAAATAGAAATTGGCAATAATCCAAGGAAGAAAAATGGGTGCGAAAATATATCACCTCAATAACTCACTCATTCTAAGAGCATAATAACAATAACAAAAGGAAATTGTGTTGTCTGGCAATATTCATAATTTGTTGAGTCTGCAATGCAAATAGAGAAGGATAATTAGGAACCAATACATGTCTGGTAGCGCGCGAAGCGCGCGAGCACCCGAGCTAGAGCGAGGCGCGCGCAGCGCGCCGAGCTCTAGTAGAGAAGGATAATTAGGAAACAATACATGTCTGCCGACTGCAGAACTGCAAAATTGATGCAGGGCCAGAGAAAGGGGTGTGCGGCGACTTCGTCCTGCCTGTCTTTCAAAGGAGTGGCGAGCACTTGGCACATGGTTTTTTTCGCCCGCTCTTGCAAAGTGTCAAAGTCGAGCGTTGTTTGGGTGCTGTCTAGGGGCGGTAAGTAGGTGGTAGGCAAGTTAGGCATTGAATGCTTCCAGTTATTTAGAACTTAAATTTATATTTGTATCACCTTGAAATGAAATTACTTTTTTGGAATGACTCAGTTTATATTAAAGCCATTACTGTAAGAAGGAAACTGAATGGGTATAGGGGGTCAACTAATTGACTACTCGAAATAGTGACCTATGTTTTTGCTTACAAATTAAGATAATAAATGTATTTCAAGTGTATGCGAAGTACGTACTTCTTTCTTTGTGAAATTCTGATTCAGCTTTTCCTCGTGTTCTGGTTTCCCCTCCTTCGGTCCATTTCAAGTGTATGCGAAGTACGTACTTGAGTGTCAAACGGTCACATTTTGCTTTCCTGCCATATATCGGATAGCTGGCTAATTTAAAGAATTTTAAAGTAAACTGTAGCTGGTGAACCAAACGCTTCACGAAAAAGTATTTTGAAGCTTTTCTTTTAGGGTGTGTTGCGTGTGTAAAAAAGGTGTTGTAAGCAGTATGCCAAGTTGTATCATTTGCGTTCAAGAAAACATGCATATCTTTGCATTGAAGTCCATTCGCGTGGAAAATATATATATGATAAACGGATCATTCAACAACATCACATGTTTCTATCTATATTTAAAGGAGGAGGCTCACGAGAATGAAGTGCTCAAATAGTTTCATTTTATCGAAGGATAATAGGTTTATCTTCCAAAAAAACAAGTATTATAAGGTTCAGCGCTTTAGTTTGGAGGAATTAATTAATCTCGAAGTCAAATAAAATAACCTATCGTATGCAAGGTAGACTTCAAAGCTAAGCATGCAAATTTACAAGTCATTTTGCAAGCCAGCACAAAATTTGCATGCCCACTTATCGAAATCAACTATTTTTTACGATCCATATAATTCATAGTTTTATATTGATTTACTCCTTCCAATTAAACGCTTTTGCTTTGTAAAGCATGTCTTTCGGAATTTAATACCATCATCTTTCGATAAAAGTAAACTATTTGAGCACTTCATTCTCGTGAGCCTCCTCCTTTAAGAAGCTCATGGAATAGTAAAGCTCTTCACTGACGGTTGGTGACCAGTAATTTTGGACTTTTGGAAATGAAGGAAAATACTTAATAATAACAGCGCACATGCTACATGCAAGAACATGAATAAGCAATAAACAAAAAATACAAAAGAATACATTGCGTGGTAAAGTATATCAATAAAAGGACAAAATAGAACACGCTGTTTTTTGAATGCAGTAATAAATATTATTACCTAGTTTATTCTTTATTTTAAGGACCTTATTTTAAGGGCGAGGGCGACAATTAACCGAGGAAAATTAGTTGTTGCCCGTATATCTTTTTTGAAAGGGCCTTAGCCCCTTAGCGACAGAAAATTGTTGTGCCGTTGGTGCGCCAGGAGTGCACCATATGTGTGCGAACAAGTGTCCGCGCGCTCCGGGTGGACCACGCACTTTAAATTTGATTTCTGGGCACACCTTTTTTTGTAGCCGCTCACCATCTAAAATTCTGAAATTCTGGCAATGAGTTGTTGGGAGATACGAAGCCGTGCCATTTCTTAGGATCTAGTAAGTGTGGACTACATTTTTTATGGATTTATATGCTTTATGGACAATTATTACTAATTTAATATTATGTCTTTGCCATTACCAAAAAAAAACGCAAAACATGGATACACTATGTTTTATATAATGTGCATCAAATATCACGTTACTGTATTAATAATTGTACTATTAGGATGGACATAAGCACCTTCTCTTACTAATTATAAGGTACACAAACTGTGTTTTATGCTTAGGTAAAAAATTGTAATTTGTAATTAGGTATTTTATCCCTGTATCCCATCCATTATACGTACTTTATAGTTATTAGTTAGCCATTTTTGGCTCATCTACAAAACAGTACAGTTTTGAAAATAAAGATAAAACCAATTTTTTACGTCCAACAATTATGTTCAAGACGTTGCCCTAACAAGGCAGTTCGTCATCTATAAGGGAGATCTGTCCTAAAACATTGACTGAACTGAAACATCAAATTATCCACTAACCCTGGGGATCCTTTTTTATATTTTTTATTATTCTAAGGTGGATGACGTCACTGACTTAATAATAAAAGGTGACGTAGAATTTTACATTTTATTGCGAAACCACGATCAAGAAGATAATATATAAATATATTATAATAATAATAATAGCCCGTAACAACTTTGAGACCAACACCCGGCGAGGGAATCATGGGCGATCCCTCCTGGCGCTAGCCTGAAGACTGTGTCACCCGCAACTGGTCGCCTAACGCTCAGGACCACTGCTATCAAGTCACAAGCTTTGAACAATGTATTAAACCTTTGAATAAAGGAGCACTCTCTTGTGGCGTAAACGATTTATTATTTATTAATACCGACCGACGACAGTAATAAATTATAAATTGTTTAACAATATCAATCAATATTAATGAGAATATGGTAGAAATGTAGTAGTATATGTATAGAGTGATAGAATACCGAGCATAAACGATAAATAAAAAATCGTACACGTTTAAAGGGAATGTCAAGCCGGTTTTTCATGTTGGGCTCAAAAAAAAGCTTATGATTTGAAGGTGAGGAAAGTGAAAATAAAAATAAACAAAAACTTTCATGTAAGAAGAAAAACAATTTCAAACCGCTCCAAAAAACTCCTTCAGTATGGGATTCGAGTCGTGCGGACAGAGCTAAGCCAAATCTCTGTCCACGGGACGTTTGAATTTACGAGGCTGTTAGACAGCGAAGAAAAAGAGGAGGGCGTAAGAGAAATTTTTGAAGTCAGCAAAGAAAAAGAGGAGGGCGCGAGAGAAATTGTTTAAACTACGGTATTTTGCGACAGCGTGTTATAGAATATCTGTGAATCAGGCTTGACATGCGCTTTAATACAAATTACTTATGTATGGTAGTTTAGAGTTCAAGAGCGGATTATGTCATTTATGAGTACAAGAAAAGAGGACATCATCAAATATGCAAAAAAAAGCTCAAGTGCAGAGAAAACGCAGTCGAAAATAATCGGAACTGGCGGGATAATGCGAATTTGCCGCAGACTTTTTGATGCGAACTATGCTCTGACAAGCGCAAAACATTTAGTCAGTTCTTAGACTCCATCAGTTTTGAATTTTATGGTTCAGGCACAGGCATAAAGAAACTTCGAATGCAAAACTGCCAGCGCTCTGCGGACTTTTGGCGCACGCGGGCACCGCGGCACGAGTCAAGCCACTGAGTGGTGCCGCAGACTTTTTGATGCGAACTATGCTCTGACAAGCGCAAAACATTTAGTCAGTTCTTAGACTCCATCAGTTTTGAATTTTATGGTTCAGGCACAGGCATAAAGAAACTTCGAATGCAAAACTTTTTGCACAGGGATATTCTGCCTATAGGTATGGGTATAGGATAATTATTTATCCGTAGTCGCGTCTCAAAGGCTAGCAACCCTAAGACGTAAGACTGCTATGGATTGGAATGAACCTACCTTAGGCCTTAGTGGTTTACTCTATCGAAAAGAAATCCCGGTCAAAGCTCGGGGAAAAAAGTGGCTTTTAGACATCCAACATGAAGTCAACTGCTTTGTAATCGAATATACAAGCCGCATATTACCGAGTGCGATCGTTCATTGCTTTGTGTTTAAGAGAGATTGCGAGGTCACACACTGAAGCAATGAAAAACTAATTCGGTTTTACAATAGACATGAAACGTACTAGTTTTGTTTGTAAAGGAGAGACTGACGATTAAAGACGATTAGATACTGCATCAACGCATTAAAGTATCAACGTACGCTTCAACACACTCACGCATCAGCGTAAAAATATATATGCCAAAAAAATTGCGTCGTAAATAATTTAGTACTGACTAGAATTTTTGATGAATTCCCCTAGTGGACATGTGATGAGGGAGAGAGGAAATTAATAGAACCAACAAAATAAAAGAAAAAACGGAAAAACAGAAATGGGTTCGGCTTGCTAATGATGAGATAAACAACGGGTGAGGAAATTACTGAATAATCGAGAGGAACAAGGTAGATAGAGGGAGAGAGGGAGAGAGAGAGAGCGAGATAGAAAAAGAGAACATCATATAAGGAATTATGCTCACTTTCGTATATATTATGCCATAGTCAACCAGCAATGCAATCTGCAGATCACATTAGATTAGTACACTGGAAATGCTGGAAAACGCAGTATCGAAAAAAACATGTGGTGACCAGTTGACGACGGTTTTCGAGAAAAATTGGTCACAACATCGTCAACCAATGGTTTGGTGCACGAAGAAGTCGAGAACCGTCACCAAATGGGTCCTCCGTTCCCTATGTGACGGCATTTTTGTAGAGTTTGCGGCCCAATATGCCTCTTTATCAAGTTCCACTACTATGTATTTCTTGCTGCAGCAACTACACTATTTGTAGCCGTTACATATGCTGCCAAAAGACATTGTTCGTTTTTTTTTTCAAAACAAACGTTCCAAACCACGTGCTATGTAAAAGCAAAGCTACATTAAATAAAATGTAGTACAATATACGGAGTTGTGTTTTGAAGGAATATTTTCTCCTACTATACTAAACAACTTCCAAGTGGGGGAACTACTAATAAATTGATCCAGAAGAACTAGAGCTCGGCGCGCACTGCGCGCGCCTCGCTATCGTTTTACTTTACTCTATCGCTGATGACTAGGTGGGCCGCCTACACCTCGCCCATAAATGGGAAAGTAGCTCGAGAGACACAGAGAAGTTGTGCGACTGCTGCGCCCGGTCTAGGCGTGGTGTAGGCGAACTAAAATACCGGCCAAAGTTTCGGCGCACTTCTGTGCGCAGCGACAATATCGCGAAACGCCCTTCGCGCAATTCGAACACAGATCGCTTTCTCCCAGAGCACAGCACGACGTAAAGATGTCTGGCTTCATATATACCACAAATGTACAGAACACATACGAAAGTGAGAACCAAATTTCTAAACGCACCAAATCGACATTAATATTCCACCTGCAAATTGCCAGAGATCTATCACGTATACTACAGACACTTTCCAAAAGATTAATCGACCAATATTCATAATTCAAACTACACTTCCCAGTAATTGGAATTTTAACCTTTTCAGTTAGATTAATCATAGAAATTGTTCGAACAAAAACAGATGAGGAAGCATATGTGATTGGAATTCAGACAAATTCCTTTTATATAAGCTTTTTGAAAGAGCTTTCTGCATAGTTCAAAAGAAACCATGCATTAACAATTTCCTGCAATTATGCATCAGACTACAATAACAACAAAAACATATTTCATCTATGGTCAAATGTAACCAAAGGTATAGGAGGTACGGATTTCAGTGCAGCTTGTACAAGTTTCTTGACTACGTAGGACAATGCATTAAAATTCTTCACCTATGCGTGTTTAGTCCCCTAGACCCTAGAACACATCAAATTGATACTGGAAACACATAAATATTAACAAGTTTATTTATTTATGGTGTATATATATATGGGTCCATCACGCAATAATGAAGTTATTACTGCATTCTCAATGAACAGAATATAATCAAATTGTTGCGGCTTCTTCGCGAGAAGCTAATGCAGAAATGCTCGTTTTTTTAGAAATTTACATTTTTAGGGAGCCTTTTCAAAAATTATGAAAAGTATATAAAAGTCAAAGGACGTCGATTTCCAGTAAATAAAGATTATTTGCGGTCTCTATGCTCGAAGACACTCGCAAGCGTTTCACCTCTGGCGCACCAACCGCGCGCCGCAGTTTAGGAGCCAGTGCTCCGCTGTAGCGGGCTCTTGTACAGCCACTTTCAACTGTGTAACTGCGGTCCGACAACTTTGAGCTTCGATTTCAGAAAGTATAAGTATACTTGTTGACCAGGACTCACAATAGTAAACCTAAATCACAGACCAAACACCTTTTCTTTTCAATTCAAATTTCTCGAACGCTGCTGCGACGAAAGTGCAGACATTGCAAAAGATATTTAGATTCTTTAATTTGTTTTCGTTCCCTCGCAATAAATGACCGAGATTCTATTACAAAGCAAACACGACACAAGATGATACACTGGGAAAAGAGATGGAATCGGATCGGACAGGCGTTCCTCAAGTACAGGAATTATGAAAAAAAAACTGGAGTACAAAACAAAATAGGACAACGAAAATAGATCATATTCGAAGTGTTATTCTAAAACCGAGAAGGAAATTCCTTCAAAACGCTGCAAGAAGAAAAGCACTGCAAAAAGCACAAAATCTTATTGTTAGGGGGTTAGGGCAGTTATCATTAGCGTACGTGATAAAAGAACCACATAAAGTATCACAGCAATTAAAACTAGAGTGTTCCGCTAATTATGGGTGGCCGAATTATAAGGAGGAACTAAGAAGGGACGAACAACACATAAAACATGGTCGAATGATTCTGTGGTGTAAGACTTCCGCCTTTCTTTGATATGGGGGCATTCTATACTTGAGGGGGACACGTACTACCCACGAATAGAACTCATCCTTACAAGGGAGGTAACTTATCTTTTTTTCTCATTATTGCTCTCTTTTTTTCTCTCTCTCTTTCTCTCTATTTCTCTCTCTCTCACTCTTCCCTTTCTTCGTTCAAAATTCAACACCAAATCTAAGCAACTGATGCGCGTGAAAAATCGGCCAGCGACTACTTATGTTGCAGTTTCAAACTAATCGAGGAAAAGATGGTAGAGGAGAGAAGGAGAGAGATGGAGAGAGATGTAAGAGAGAGAGAGAGAAAGAGAGAGAGAGAGAAAACGAGAAACCAAATCACAAGACAAAAGAGGGAGAACGGGGTTGGAGAAGCAATCATCTTCCTGCAAACGACGCATAGCAATCTTCAGGGGTGGAAAAGCGCAATAGGGCGGATAGAATACACGCGCTTTACATAACGTAAAAGAAAAAGATGAGAGCGAGTCACAGCCTTTTAGCGTTAAAAAACACTGTGACGAGCGCGAATCGCAGCGTTTCAGCGTTAAAAAACACTGTGACGAGCGCGAATCACCGCATTTTAGCGTATAAAGAGGGAGAATAACAGCATTTTAGCGTACAAAATACTACGTTCCTGGGTGCGCAGCGCACGCTCTCCCAGCCGCGCAAATTGGAGTGTGCGTAGCCAGCCGCGCAGATTCCAGTGCGGCCGTAGACAGCCGCGTAGTGCGCGGAGGGGGCGCATCGTTTGCAAACTACGCGGATACGTGCGTGGTGCCTCGGGGAACTCAACCGAGCAGCGCGCCCCCGGACAACCTCACGGTGAGCCAAAAAGAGGGAGCGAGCGCGATTGCGAACCAGAGCACTGTGACGATATCATCACGTCTTCGCGCACAAAACAGACATTTCTGGCCAAACACAGTGTAAATAATAACCACAACCGAAATTATGGGGGCCACACACATCTTGTCATGCATTCCTCACACGCCAAAAATATTGTTCGAGGAACCCTAACAAGCACAAATAATCAAAAATAATTTATTGTCGCATGCTTAAATTGTGCACACCGGAGACACACGTAAGTCCAAAAAGGAGTATCTGATGACTCAATGAGAAACGGGAATAAATATATAAATAATCACAAATAGAGGCATACAAAGGGGGCGGAACTGCCAACTCACAAGAAGACATCAAGCATAGTCCAGCAACCAAAAAGTACCAAACGGTAAAACACTAATAAATATATTTAACAGGCGAAACATAAATTAATCCGGTCATAAAACGTGCTACCAGTACACATCATGAGAGCAAGAGAAACTGTCAAATCAATTAAAATCATCTTAAACTTATTGATTTAACATGTACCCCTGCATAACACCAATCAATGATTAACAGCTTCTATCTATGTTGACCCAGGGTCCTTTTATCAAAATCAACTCCAACAATTCAAAACGGAACCCCCAAGTTCACATAGACAAAACCATATCTACATTATGTATGTTCGCTAAACAAAAAGATGGCCAGTATTATGCACATCTGGCCGGTTCTTACAAGTGTTCCTCTTTGACTGAACAATGATCAATAAAAGGTATCGTGCTAAAATCTTATTTCTTAACTGCGGACGCTGCTTCGTAGTCGGGATTCTTCTTCAGAATAACAAGTCCTTCCAGATAAGGTGTCATCGAAATCCCTGAATGGAGATAAAACATAATACCTCATAAACCTGAACCCAACCCATTACTGGAAAGCGAGCTCCTCGATATGGAAATAGTTTGTATATACTTATTAATAAAACCAAGATGTGCATCACGAAGCGAAATTAGTGTACAAAAATGGTACTGTACTTGTTTAGCTTGATTAGTCTAGTGATAAAGAACTAAAACATACACTCTTCGTTGGCCAGTTCAGCCCTTTCTCCATGGGCGAGCAGCACAGGCGTGGAATGGGTTTGGAATCCAGTGATTGTTTTCGGTTTTCCCGCCTGGGCAACCACATCAACTGCCTGACCAACCCTGCAAATCATCTTACTTGATATTGGTATCCAAAAGGACTTGTACAGCTAGTTAACCTACGTATGTAGAATAAACAAAATCATAAAAGTGTCTGAAGCCTCACATGCCACAAAGTAAAGTACACAGCTACAAAGGTACCGTACCCCAATATTATTAGATAGAAAACGAGCTCACCTTACTGACACGGCCACCTGCTTCAGCTGGCCAGGCTTGTTCTCGTCCTCGCAAAGAGTGACAAGCATGCGCGGCTGCATGGCAGACACGAGCGTGTAAAGCAGGTAATGTTGCCTGTTGGACAGAACCTAAAACAAAATAACTTCGTTGACACACATATAAATAAATACCAATACCTAACACAAATATATATGAAAGTAAACAAGGTGACATTGTCCCACTCGAGAAAAAAAACCGCACCTTGTACACTGTAGTGAACCACCCTTCAAGTAAGGAGCATGCTCTTGAAGTGTACAAGTCTACAAGTGCAATATTTATTATTAATCAGAAAACAAAAAAGACCCACCGTATTATTAGCATCCAAGAAGAAGAAGCAGGTGGACAAAAGAGCCGCTAGGGCAGAAGGGCACAACAGTTGTCTGTCCGAGTGCCATGGGTTCAATGTTTGAGTTCCCTTTCCGAGATGAGTGAGACCTTGGGCCAGACGAACCAGCATCAGAGATACCTAAGAGTTACAGTACTTTAATACATATCAGTAAAGCAGGAAACGTGGTCAAGGGTCGAACAAAGCAATTGCACATCTCATCTCAATGTCACTGCAATTGTAATACGAGCAAGAAATAGTGTTGTTAAGAAGAAGGGCAAAACATTGCGCGTATCCCAAGAATCCCTGAACACAACGCTACTGAACTTTAAATAACAAGTGAAACTTGACGAATTATAATTCTAAGTTGAATAAAAGAATAAATACAGACCTGATCCTTGTGATGGTAGCTAGCCAGCTGTCTCAGCATGGCCACCAATCTCGCGTTGTTAGTACCCGCTCCCACCAGTCCCATAGCAAACACTGCATTATGGGCAGTGTCGGGATCGGCGTCGTGACTAAACAAAATGCTATAGTAATTAGCATGTAACAACAAATGTCAAAAATAAAATCACATGCAATGTAGCTGAATACACCAACATCCAACAAGAACATGAATAACCATTAAACATGGCCATGGCACGGCGGCACAAGCACTTATACGTTGGGCTAAAATTCTAAGAAACCGTACACTAACCAACTCGCCATTCGCCATAAGACCCTAATACGATGCTACAAAGACCCTAATTATCTAATTAATCTCAACAAACCTGAATTTGCTGAGAGTCTCCAGAATGTTGAGCTGCGGGTTCGAAACCGAAAGGAGTCCCAGTGCGAGGGGCACTGCACGGCGAATCACTGGCTCACCATATCTACAACAACTGCTTTGTAGAGAGAAACAAATTGTTCGCAATTGTTACTACGTACAAAATACAAAGTAGAATATAATTTAATGCAAGTACCAACCTGATGAGATGTCCAAACATTCTGAGTGCCATCTGGGAGCCGACTTCCTCTCCCATTCCCACAAGGGCAATTCCGAGAACGGCCACAGCCTGTTGGGAGGAAAGGTCCAATTTGGCCTCTTCCTTTTTGGCAGCGGCAGCCGCGGCCTTCTCCTCCTTCTATGAAAACATAATTATCATAGGGAGCGATTGAGAAGATATGAAAAATACAATAGTAAAAGTAGAATTGCACAGATACACATAGGAGTTCAGCCACAAATAAGCGAATAGCCACACCGCAAAAAAACATCAATCCACTCCACCTCCCACACCAAACTACCAATGAATAACTACAGTAACGCAAGTAGTAGTTAGTCCAAAAAAACCTTGGGAGCCTTGACTTGTTTGGGTGCAAACAGTGTGTTAGGTGGTGGTGGTGCCGCGGTCGTCGGGGTGGTCATGGCCGCCGTTGAGGGTGCGGTAGCTCCTGGAGCCGAAGGGGTGGACAGCACTCTAGCCAGATGAGGGGGCAGAACAGCTGACGGAACGGCGGGAGGAAGCTGAGGCTGAAAGCACACCGCAAGGCACTACAAGCACACCACACAACACCGGAAAGGGTGCAAGCGAAAGAAACATAAAAAGAGGTAAGCACTAATTGTAAAGCAATTCATTCATAGCAGAATAATTGGAAAATTGATGAGTGATGAGTGGCAACCGGAATGTGTGTCAGCGTAACCAAATGGGCAACATGCAAATCTAGAAGGAAAGGAAACCACAGTAGTACTTAAGAAACAAACCTTCGGTGCCGCAGACCCAGACGAGGCCTTATCGGAGGCGTTCTTCGACGAAGCGGCTGTTTTGTTCGAATCCTTCAAGGTGGCAAACATACACAAGGGTTAGACAACAGCCATCCATATACCCAAACCCAAACACGCCAAGCAAGGGAAAGTTTTTAACCAGAGTTACCAGAGGGTGTTATAAAAATCCAACATTCAAAGCCAAAAAAAAAACAGACGACCCAAACAGTTTTTTCGAAAAAAAAATAACGTCAACAGTCAACATTCGTACCTTTGTTGGCTTCTTAGGCTCGGAAGTTTCATAATGTTCAGAGCAAATGTGCAGGAGGCTCTGGATCTTCAGAACATTACCTGTAAGGAAAATAAGACTCAATAATAATTTATTGACACATCATATATATAATATAAATTTGCATCATATAAAATGATGATGAATGTTGGCAAATCAAGCCACATGTAGCGATAAGCTTGAGGTTCCTTTATAAGAAAAGAATAACAGCTTGCTCAATGACGCGCAATACAAAAAAAAACTATCGCGAATCCTAAAGGTGACACTCAATTTGACTCAATAGTAAAAAAATGACGGCAATAAAAAAAGAGGCCTCACCAGATCCAGCATAGGCACACACATCCACGAGAGTGCCGACCATCGAACCAAAGGGATCCGGCAGGGCGCGCACCGACTCGACAAACACCTCACTACGTTCCTGGGTACCTGCAAGGTCCCAGTGTCATCGCAAAAGCCAAGCGCTCAGATACAAAATCTAACCACTTTACAAAAACCGGACAAACTTGCAATTCGCAATCTCGGACAATAAATAAAAGAAAGAAAAGCAAAAAAAGCATTCCCGAAAAGTTTACCAAGAAAGATGAGCGCGATTCCAAGAGCCAAAAGTCTCATGTTGTGATCCTGCAACTCCACCTCGCTCTTCTCCATCAGATACTGGAGCATTTCCATTGCAACCGAGTGATCGCCAGTACCGACCTGTAAACGGCAGCACGGATAATAAACTCACTAGGCTCAGCTATAGTATGCTGGGAAAATATACTGGAAACAAGTTAATATGTGATCTTTTCAAGAAATGAACAAAAAATATACAAAAAGTGGCAACTAACCAGAATCAATCCAAGAGCCAAACCGGTGACTCCCTTCACTTCAGAATTGGCAGAAGTCTTGACATCGGAGAGCACCTGAACATCCACATACATACATTATACACGGAAATATAGTTATATATTCATTTGTTCGACTATATCGAATAAGCATAAAGTGAAATAATTAGATATTGCGAAGACGGTGAGAATAGGCATAGAGTAAAAAATAAAAATATGTTTCATTTCAATCAAAAGCATAAATCCCCAAAGTTAGAAAGTGGTGCATACAAGAATTAAGAATATACAATACCTTCTTCAGCTCGAAAATCACTCCTCCTTCCTCATTCTTCACAACGGTTTCGCGTTTCGAATTGGCGTACGCAAGTCCAAGTCCCAGAATTGATCCCACCCTTAAAATATTAATATAATAAATATAAATATCAAATTTATCAAAGCAGTAGTGGTCTAATTTAATAATAAATTGTATTGCATGAATCACGAACGAACTTGGTTAGGTAATGGACAAAGGACAAACAGGAAATGAATACACTACACATACCTTTCAACCAAAAATAATAACATATCATCAACAATTACCGGATTACCGCTATTGCGGGTGAATTTCAAAATTAATAATAATAATAATAATAATAATAATCACAAATAAATCAATATTCCCATTCAAACTGCTAACCTCATGATCGACCTATCCGAATGAATGTGATCAATAAGAAGCGCCGAAGCAGGGTCGCACTGATCCTGGATACCCGACGAGATGATTCCAATGGCGAGAAGGGTACCCGCCTGAAGCAGACACATTCAAAACAGTAGAAAGCATATGACAACAAAACGAGATTATAGAAAGAGAGAAAGCAAAGTCAAAAATTGGGCCAACTCCTACCTTGATGAAGTCGTCATTCACGTAAAGGAATCTGTCGCACTGTGCCAAACCAGAGTCGATGTCCCATCTCCAGACGAGACCCTGCGAAGCAGCGGCCGACAACATTCCTGGAAGAAATTCCGAGTTGGGAAACAGTGAAACAGATAAACACAACATAAGGAACAATCTTAAACTATTCACTTTGCTCTTTTTGTACCAGACTGGTGCTAAACGACAGTATAATAGCGACCTCACTAAAATGCAACCCGACATTACGACAACATACCGTAGTCCTTGTTCTTGTAGAACCAACGGGTCGCATCTTCATTCTCCGACATCATCTTGTCAACACCGAATCCGCAATTCACAAAGCCGTTGACAAAAGCGGCCGCCAGATTCATACGCGCCGAATCGGGGGCAGACGAACCACCAAAGGGTCCTAAACAAGAGACAACACTTTATAGACACAATCAATGAATTATGAGGTTGTGTAAGTATTGGGGTCATAGATCATCAATATGGACCTGCTAACCTGCTAGTGCTAAACCACAAGTGCTGACCTGCGCAGTGATAAAATTCCCCTAGTATACACCGTTCAATGCATGATAGATACCGAACACCGTATATAGAAAAACCAACTTGAATGTTCGAGGTGACTTTTGTAGATTCCCTCCGGAGTCTTGGGCTCCATGATGTCCAATTCTCTGCCGAGAGAATGGAAATACTCGTAGAGGTGAGAGTTTGAATTGAGCTCGGCCAATTTGTCGCCGTTTTCGATGCCCTGCAAGAGATTAGTACTATGCATGTACGTTGGCAAATTACTGACCAAGCAATCTCAATCTGCCTCAGAGGCCGTATTCACCAACACATAGGGAGCCCTCCTTGGCCTCCTGGCCTCCCCAGGGAGCTAAAGCTAAAGAATGCGAGAGCTCGTGAGCCTAGAGAGGGGTCCCAATGTGGTGGCGAATACGGCCTCTGAGAATGGTGCGGCAGAGGTGAATAATAAAGTATACGGTACATATATACCCTGAGCACCTTAATAAACAGAAGAGAACAAACCGAAACATGAAGAAACTGTGTGTAATGCTGTTTTAACGACAACGATCACAAACCAATAACCAAATGAAACAAAAAAATTACCTCAAAATCCAGGAAGATCTGGTGCCGTCCCAGAAGGATGGCCATTTGCTTTTGAAGAACACTAAATACATACATTATACAGAAGTGTTACAAGTTACAGACAACAATAACAAACAATTCGAGCGAGAGAAAAGTTCAAGCTGACCCATTCCCATAAACCTCATCGATACGCCTTACATGGCCATTAGATCATCAGCCAAAAGATGAACCAACTAGTAGTAAAGAAAATGGCAATGTTTCAAAGAAAGCAATTTAAAAACTCACACGTCCTTAGTCAGAGTGAAGATTCTCTTGATTTCCGCGGCATCATTCAACATGATCGCACAGCGTACAGCCTCCAGGAACTTGTTGTACTTCAGGTAGAGTCCCTTTGCATGTTTGATCAAGGTGGCGTTCTCAGGATCGGGGGTCAACGGAGCACAGCTAAAGAGGGAGAAAGTAACCAGGCAAGAAGTTCGTTCAATGGATCAATAAAGAAGTAAATGTGATTCCCTCCTTCTCCTTCAGTTCCTACAATCATTAGGACGAAATAATTACCTGAGAAGATAAAGACAAACACGCTGATGATCCACTTCCTCCACGTGTTCATTCAACAAATCCAATCGCTCAATTTCAATCAGAAGATCGCAAGATTCGACCTAAGATGAATGACAGTGATAATTTAACCGCTTAACGCAGAACAAAAAGAAACAATCTCAGAAAATTCGAAGCACTCAGGTACAGGTTAGACTTCATATAATAATAAGGGTACGTGCCTGGGTCTGGGGCCTCATAACAGTCAATATTGCAATTTGCAATGAGAGAGAAATCAGAGAAACCTCAAACTGATCAAACTTCAAAACCTACCTCGGCATTGTGTTTCATATTGTGCTTCACGATATCGCGTGCCAGCGTCAAAAGCTCCTCGCGGCTAAAATGTTTAGTGGATATAAATGCTAACCAACTTCGTAGGTTCCAACAATAAAATTGAGGTTTAAAGTCGCAGCTCGGTCGGGATTAAACGAGCGTCTTTTTTCTAGTAAAGGATACAGAAACCAAGCACACGTAAAAGATCAAAACAATTTGTTTGTGTTTAGAGTACATTAATAACAAACCGAGCTTTGCTGTTCGCGGATTCATCGGCAGAACTCTTCCATTCATCCGCCATTTCCATTGACAAGTGACGAACATATCTAAAGAAAAAAAGCTTTTTCTCTGCGTGTCTCACTTTAGAATGCTCTTTTCTGTCCCCAGGGAATATTTCCACGAGGGAATCGGAGTGGTGAATATGGCCTCTGGATTCTACATGCATACGGGGCATACGCCTGTACGAGGGATGTACACTAACTAAAGTTTAATACATACTTTGACTAACTAAAGTTTAATGCACTAACTAATGCATAAAATGAAATTATTAAGGCTGTTTTTCGTTTATTTTATTCTTAAGGATTATGAATAAAAACAACTGATTACAACTTACTCATGTCCCCAGTCTCCAATGGGTTCATTTGATCCCTTCAGTCTAAAGTTGATACAATCGTTCTTCTCGTCCGAAGTCATCGCCAGAACCGAAACAAGATCGGCACACATTTTCTAAACGACAAGAGTAAACGAAGATAGGACAACCTGGCGTGTCTTTGTAATTATTATGCATCAAATGAGGACTCGATTTCTATAAAGTATGGGTATGGGCTACACACAACAAACATCGTGTTCTTTAAATTGTAAGTTGTAAGTTTGTAAGTAAGTGTTTAGTTTAAATCACCTTGACGGGTCCTTCGGGCATCTTTTCGTGAATTTCCTTCATTTTATTGTAATGGGGACGCATGAATTTGAGGGGTTTGGGAACGGATGTCATCGAAGTGGTAGATGCACGGATGAGGGTGCGCATCGTATCCAGGGACGGCTTCCACAAAGATTGGTCGGGCTCCTGCAGTAAAAACATGGTTCAACTCAACTCGGAAGCACATAACAAAAAAAGTTGTACAGCATAAAAACCCCTTTTTACGTTATATGAGAAAAAACTTAATGTACAATGCAGAAATGAAAATGACTCAGGTTATTTGCTTTTTGAGAATAAAAAACCTACAGAGAGCCGCTGGACAAGCATGTTGAGATCTTCCTCCAGCTTCTTGTCTTCCTCAGTCTGAAAATAGTTCGTTCTAATTACTGAAATTCGAAATAAAGAATATTGTACGATGCCCGGTACCATGTATGAAAACAACCAATATGGCACGGACAATATGACACCAATATGACACAAAATGACACAGTGGAGGAGCCGTGCAGTGTGGACGTCTTTGCTCACATGCGCGGTCGCAAGAGTAAATTCTGAAGCTATAATATGTCCAAGTGGGTGGCCAGTGGCCACACATTCACTAACCATTTCATCTTTCTTTGCCTCCTTGTTGCCTTTCTTCGAATCTTCTGAAACCTTGTCTTTCTGAGACGGTTGCTGTGCTGTTGCGGCCACCATTTCTAAATGATCCATATAAAAACGTTTGCATAGTAAACGAGCAAACCAGGAACGTGATCCAAAACAACAACGTACAGTAACTGTTAAGCTATGTTTAACGCTTCTGGGACCGCAAAGAGCCAACTGTATGATAAAAAGGTCCTTTCAATAGTTATTCCAAACAAAAATAAACAACAAAGATAAAAAAAGCAAGCACACCACAAAACTCGAATGAATTTGAAACGCATTTTCAAATTTTGTTAATTTCTAAAGATGTATGAGGGTGATTTTTTCAAAAATATCGTCTCAGCCCGCTTGTTGGTGCAATTAGCGTTGCTCTACTGTATCGTGCCACGTCTGGATTTTGCCATCTTTTCGCCCCTGAAAGATAAAGCAGTTGAGTTAGTAGTACGCGAGCGTACATATGACGTTTTGATAAGTTATGAGCAAAAAAATTTTTTCGCTTCATTCTAAATGAACTGGTCCGAAACTTCGAAGCATTATTTTTTAAACTATTAGAGTCAACATAAAACACACAGAGGCACTGGTAAAAAAATAGCACAGAATTATACGATGCTAGTTGGTACCACTGAGCGGTTACCAAATTCCTGTGAAAACAGCTCGTCACATAGAACATCCGAAATAACATGGAAAAATTAAACCACATATAACTTTCAGTACTTTTTTCAACAAAACAAAAACAAAAGTTTTCAGGAGAAAATATTCAAAAATTACCTTGCAAAAGTTCCAATTGAAGTACCATACTTTGAACGGCGTAAATATTAACACAAAAAACATAGACATGATAATACTACCGCAGGCTTGCTGCTGGTTTTCTTACGGGACGTAATTTCTGATGTTAAGAGTCAGCTCATTATTGTCAAGGCTAGCGCACTATTTTTTTATAGTTTTATATTTTTTTCTGGAGCTCCCTGGTATTCATGCTCGAGTGGGGACGTGATGCTTATAATTGTAAGAAAGAGTGACAATATACCAACATCGTTCAAATTGTTCTGCTCCTTATCAATTGAAAGTTGTGGCATTTTTGGGCATTCTTCCGCATTTTATAGAACACGAAGTCAAGAACTCTCACGACTTCGTATTTCCAGTTTTTGCCTCTAGAATACCCTCTAGTGATCGCTCGGCGTCTGTCGCGACCATGTGTATCTTTATCATATGTTAAAATAGCAGTGCTGTCTAAAAATATACGACCAGTCCCAAATTCTAGGATTTCTCGATTCACAGAATACACAGAATCAGCGAAATTTACACACAATTAAAAAAGTTAGGGAATAAAACCCATTTTCGTCCTAAAATTATACGGTCCACAGTCCACCTGGCAATATACGGTATATTTCCTTGTTCATAATAGTAAATTGGGATTCTGTTACTGCTCCATTCATCATCTTTTTGATGAGGTTCTTTTTCCGTGAGCAGGAAGGTCACTTCCAGCAGTGGCCTGCTAATGCTCAAACCACAGATTGACCTGGATTGCGAAGTTCTGAACAGATTGCTACTGGCGGAACTTGTTGCGTTCATCCATTTAGTATCAGAAAACATTGCATGGCGAAACTTTCCGTGAAAAATTATCTAGTTTGGCCGACTCCGAAGAAAGTTACAACGGCTTAAAGATATCCTATTTTTCCTTCGGAGTTGACCTAGGAAAATTTTTCACAGAAATTTTTGCCGTAAAAAGTTGCTGCAGACAAGGCATGCTGCAGACTGTTTTCGTAACCCGGGTTTTTTTTACTTTTTAAAACTGCTGTAAATAAACCGTGCGTGGTCAACAATGGGACGAACGCAGAGTTTTTGGCATCCGCCCCTTAGCTTCCTCCTGGTTTTGATTGCAGTCGCATGCGCATTGCAGAAAAGTTGTTGTTGTTTTGTATTTTGAATTATTTTTCTCTTGTTGTTTTTCCCATGAAGTGTTTGTTCGCATCTAATGAACACTAAATAGTGTATTTATCTCCAGTTTCGCAGGGCCGAAACACCTCAAAAAATCATTCAGCGCGGCTTTCACTTTCCATATAGAAACTCATTAAGAAACTCGCTACAAAAATTGAAGATCAGGGACAAATTTGAATTAGTACACGTATTAGCTACTTGCATGCGAATATCTGTATTAAATTCAAATTTGTCCCTGATTTTCAATTTTTGTAGCGAGTTTCAAATTGTGCTTATGTATGGAAAGTGAAAGCCGCGCTGAATGAGTTTTGGGCCAGATTCGCCCTGTTTCGGCCCTGCGAAACTGGAGATAAATACACTATGACTGTATTGGACACTGCTATGTGATGCATACACGCTGTACATATCGTTTAATGCAGTATCGTGTTCCGTTCTATTGACTCAAGTTTTACGCTATCTTCTCATTAAATATCGTAGCCCAGCTCTTTAGGTATGCGCCTTCCAATTGCCGTTCTTCTTCTGTTATCAGCGTTTGCTAACGCAAATGTGAAAGTTGCAAACGTGGACCGGACTATTGACCTGACATCCCAGGTATGAACTCTTTGTGAACTGTTTTACAGCAACTGTAACAATAGGCCATTTTAGATTAGTGCCTAAGTATTTCTACCGGCGTGCTATCCTTGCCGAGAAGGTTTACCGTCCTACTTTTGTATTGTTTGTTGCAAAATTAGGTGCTACATCCTTAATGCGTCACCACACATTCTAGTGGTTTATTGCACTGTGGACTCCCAGCTACATTGTTTGCATAAAATAGCACATATATATATGTTTTCACTAAATATAGCTTTTGGAGGCTATCAGGTTACCTATCACTTTGGTTACCACACTGAAGGAGTGTGTGTGTGTGTGTTGCTCTACCTACCCAAGTTACTTATTTCTTGCTGTTTTTATATTTATGATGGTTTTTCAGATTGTAAAGGGCACAAGTGTACTCACTTTCTTGAACGAGGGAACAACAGGAAAAGATGTGTCTTTTGTGTTGACCGAGAAGGAGTGCGAACATCTTTCTCATATTACTGCCCAAGAAGACGGTGTGAAGGATAGCAAACTCAAGGTAACAATTGCAAGTTGGAGCAAATCGTCGGAGTCTCCCTAGCCCTAAGGGCGCATTCGAGTTGGGCAAAATGCACAAATTTCGCGAAATAATCAGTTCGAGTTCACAGTTAGCCAGTGTTAGCGCGCAGCGAAATATCCCGCTCATAGGAGAGACGCAGTCATGGAAATATTTTTTTCCTGGGCTCTCTTATTTGTCAACAATCTCTCACCCTATCAACTCGAACTGATTATTTCGCGAAATTTGCGCATTTTGCCCAACTCGAATGCGCCCTAATTTGGTCGTTTTCGAGTCTCCAAGGGCTCAAATTGAATTTTTTTTTGTGGAAAGAAACATACTTTTTGTGTTTTTTCCTGTTCACGAATATTATATTTATATTGGCCTGTCTATGTTTGCGATTCGCACTAGCGAATATGACAAATGCCTGTCCATGTTCGGGCCATTTTACATGAGTATCAAATGCCTACCGTAACCCATGCGAATAACGCATTTGGCATGGTCCTACAGCTAAAGTGTATCAGATCTCAGATTCGTACTATTCTGAAATTGATCCGTACTAGATTAAAACCGCCGCGGGACCCTGTAATTTACATTGACTCGAACATGGACAGG